>AWOL01S0026689.1:3601-126258 GCA_000715115.1 Nicotiana otophora | reverse complement strand
GCCTCTTGTTCAGGGTAGCCTTAGATTTATAAAAGCTCTGTTTATGTATTATTCAAACAGACTATGTATTTATTTTATTTCCGCTTTGTATACTTTATTCTTAGAAGCTCATGATTTGTACTACCAGTTCTTGGGGAGATGTATTGGTTTTAGTTATTTTCTTTTAATTAATTTCATTGGAATTGGATAGTTGGAAATTGTCTTACCTTACGGGTTGGGTTAGGTGCCATCACAACTAGTGGGATTTTGGGTCGTGACATTATTAGACTTGTGAGTGTCTTGACTGTACCTCGTCTCTACTCTATTGAGGTTAGTCTTGATACTTACTGGGCACTGCTGTGGTGTTCTCACTCTACAATTCTGCACATTTTTGTGCATAGCCATGTATTAGAGGTATCAGACTTGAGCAGAGTTAAAGCGCGGTCGTAAAGATTCAAAGTAGAGCTGCTTGGCCGTCACAGTCCCTTGGAGTCTTTTCATTTCATTGTACTGTTAATTTGTAATCAAACAGTATTGTATATTCAGTTTTCGTAATTATTCCATGTATTCAGTTAGAGTTCGTGACTCAGTATTACCAGTCTTGGGAGGTTGTATATTGTGATTATTTCCGCAGTCGATTTATAAAAAAAATGGCTTTAAAAGGTAATTGTAATCGGCTTACCTAGTCTTAGAGACTAGTTGCCATCACAACGCCTGTGGTGAAATTTTGGGTCGTGATAGATGATTTAGGAGACTGAGCATGATATGCGTAGCCATCATAGTCATATTTTCATCACTTCAGGTATTTCTCTATACTCGTTCGCGGACGAACATTTGTTTGAAGAGGGGGAGGATGTAACGACCAGGCCAGTCGTTTTGAGTATTTTACACCCGTTCCCTTATTTATTGCCTCCTTTATGTTATATTGTGGTTATGTGACTTACTGGGGTGGTTGGTTGTGGTTTCGGGTAAGTTTCAGAGTGAAATGGGACACTTAGTCCCAAAGTTGGAAGCTTAAGTTGAAAGAGTTGACTGGAGTTTGACTTTTGTGAACACAACTCTAGAATGTAGTTTTGAAGGTTCCGATAGCTTCATATGGTGATTTTGGACTTAGGAGCCTGTTCTAATGTTAATTTGGAGGTCCGTAGGTCGTCTTGGGTTGAATTGGCGAAAGTTAGAAAGTTGAATGTTTAAAATGTTGAGAAGTTTGACCGGGAGTTGACTTTATTGATATCGGGGTCGAATTCCGATTCTGAAAGTCGGAATAAGTCTGTGCCATTTATGACTTGTGTGCAAATTTGAGGTCAATCAGAGTTGGTTTGGTATGAATCGACGTTAGGTTTGGAAGTTTGATGTTCATGGTTTTAATTGGTTTGCATTGGGTTGCGATTCGTAGAATCGATATTGTTTGATGTGATTTTAAACCTCTAGTGGATTCGTTATATGGTTTGGGACTTGTTGGTATATTCGGATGTGTTCACGGGGGCCCCGGGAGTGAGTCGGATTAAAATCGGATCATTTTTGGACTTGTTCATTGTTGAAATTTGCTGAAGTCTGATGTCATCGCACCTGCAGTGGGATTGGCCGTAGGTGCAGACACGCAGGTGCAAGAGGGCCATCGCAGATGCAGACTTGAGTGGGATGGGGGAGGACCGCAGGTGCGTTCAACGCTCCATAGAAGCGGGTTCGCAGAAGCGAGCCAAAGGCCGCAGAAGCGTGAGCCTAGATGCGCTTTGGTGTCCGCAGAAGCGGAATCGCAGGGTCTTAAGTGAAAGCCGCACCTGCGATGGAATTTCTTTAGGCACGGAGCCGTAAATGCGGTTATAGGCCCCGAGAGAGAAATCGCTGGGCAGAAAAGGGGCAAATCGAGGGTTTTATTTTATTCTTCATCTTGAGTTAGAAAGCTTGGTTTTGGGCGATTTTGAGAGAGATTTTCAAGGAGTTGATCGGGTTAAGTGATTCTAACTCGGATTTGGCTATTATAAAAGAATCCGTCATTGTTTTTACCATTTAATTAGTGTTTTGAGTTGGAAATATTGGGAAAAATTGTGAAAACTTCATAGACTATATTTTGAGGATTTGAAGGTCGATTTGAGGTCAGAATTAAGCAATTTTAGTATGGTTGGACTCGTTATTAAATGGGTGCTCGAATTTTGTAAGTTTGGTCGGTTTCCGACATGCGAGCTCGGGGTTGACTTTATGAGTTGACTTTTTGATATTCATTAAAGATTTCAACTTTATTGTTCGGAATAGTTTCCTATGGTTTGTATTTATGGCATAAAGTTATTTTTGTAGATTCTAGCCGTTCGGAGTTGGATATTCGCAAAAAGACTTATTAGTAGATTGAGTTAGTGTGTTTGGAGGTAAGTGTCTTACCTAACTTTGTGTGGAGAAATTACCCCTTAGGATTGGTGTTGTTTTGTGTTAATTGCAGTACGTGAAAGCCGTGTACGCACGGTGATGAGTGGGTACACATGTTAAATGTGGTAATTGACCCGTTTAAGCTATGTAGATTCTTTTTATGCCTTTATTCGAATTGTCACAACATGTTATATTCATTATCGTTAATCTATCCTTACAAGCTTCACTGTCATTGTTAATACGTATCTCATCTCTTACTTGTTATTTGCCCTTACATGCTTAGTTGAAATTACTATTTTCTCATTTCCTTGTTAAATACTTAAATGTTGAGTTACCTTACTTGAAGTTGTTATTTCTTGGAATATCTTATTGTTGAGTTTTGGTGTTGAAGTTGAAAAAGTCGTGATCACATTAAGGCAAAGTTGTAAATTATTGAAATACCATTCTTGTTGAGTTATTCACTTTCGGTTGCTAGTGTTGAGACTTTTGTACATATTGTGGTTGAGCCATGGGCTATTTATTGTGGAAACATTATTATTGTTGACTTCTTTGGAAAGTTGTGGTATTGGGCACTTGAGGTGCGATTTGTGATATGTTGTTATATTGATACACATACACTTGTATAAGGATAGGGGTTGATACACACGCAGTGAGATAAAGTGGGCTTGATACGCGTGTTGCTAGTAGGGGAACTACTTGAAGCCACGCGATGTGAAAAGGTGGGCTAAAATGTAAGTAGCTATTTTGGGAAAAATTATTTTCAAAACTAAATGTAAGGCTTCCGCGGTGATATAAGGAAAAATTATGACTGTGATTGTGAAATGAGATACGAGGCGGTACCTCAGACATGATTCTTATTGTTATCATTCGTTTACATCACTTGTGTTTTATTTGCATCGTTTCCTTGGTGTTCTTATTATGTGTTTCCTCCCTTGATGCCTTTATTGCCTTAACTTTCGATGTAGCTTATCTTGTTGTATTTCTTCATTGTTTCATTCCTTGTTTCCATTATTATATTTTACCATACATGTTCAACTTCTTTATTTATTCCAGTAGGTGTCTTGACCTAACCTCGTCACTACTCTACCGAGGTATACCTAACCTCGTCAAGGTATATCTGCCGATGTTCGCAGGCCTCAGAGTCTCCCTTTGTGTTTTAACTATTGCATACTCTTATTATAGATATTGATGTATTATGGTTGTTTCAGTATACTCGTGTTGAGATTTTGACTCATTCTCACCAGATTTTGGGTGTTATTTTCAGTTGTATTATGGAGTCCGTTTTATGATAGCCGTTGGTTTAATTGGAAGTTTTATTATTATTTTCATTAATTCTTCATGTATGTTAGGCTTACCTAGTCTTAGAGACTAGGTGCTATTACGACATCCTGCGGAGTGAGATTGGGGTCGTGACAATTGATTCTCGCGTTTTAAGGTAAGTAACATATCTAAACTTAGTTTGAGGGTAATTATCCCTGTGAATTATGATACTTGGGATATGTTGGGGTTGATGTATGTTCTAGGTGACGGGCGTATGTGCGTGTACCGAGGTATTTATGATCTTGGTAAACGTTGGACTATTATGATACTTATTGTTCTATCATGCCTCGTTATAGCCCTTTTTGATTATTTGAGCTATGATTCATGTTAGAAATTATGTCTAAGCTATGTGCTTATTTATTTGAGACATGATAGGGATACTCTTGTTGTTTTGAGTTATTTGCCTCAATTTTAACTCTCAGTCATGATGCTATATCCGTGTATGATATCTTTGTCTCAGTGCATTCTTATTTTGACTTCTCACATGTTATTGATGCCTCATATGTGTAACACCGTTGAATTGAGTACTGTGAGATGTCGTTAACTGAGACTTGAGAGGTTGATGACTGAGCTTGGACTATAGAGTCAATTTGGTATTAGCTTGAGGTGACGCGCACGCCAGGCCCATATTGGGCTAAGTGGTACTAACTAGGGGGCGACACTGTCACCAGGCTCTACGATTGGACTATATGATATTGATTCTTGGCTTATATTTGATTGGCGCTTGGGAAAAGATCTACCCTTTTATAGTCTGGCATTCATAGTGAGCGCATGCATGTGGCTATATATGTGCTTTGGTGAGGGGCATTTATGCCAGGCACCTGTACAATGCTGAGTGTGGTTGTGTGTGTAATGGTGAGGGGCACTTGTGCCAGCCACCGTGAGCGTGCTGAGTGCGATTATATGTGAGGGATTCACTGTGATGTTATTGACTTGACATGTATATTTGACATGTAGGCATATAGATGTATTTTCCTCAAGATAGATGGTAAATGAAATGTCTTACCTGTTGTTGAATGTTGGAAGAATCACAGTCTTTCCTTGATAAACTCATGTATTATTGATTTCGGGGAAAGATTGAGCTTTCACTGTCATACTTAGAAAGCATGTCTAATTTTCTGTTCTTGTGAACGAGCTGAACTTGTTATCTTTTGAGTTAATTACTCTTACTGTCGTCATTACATCATGTGTTGTTATTGGTTATTGGTGTTAGACACTGGCTTTCTTCCGAGTTCGTCATTGCTTTCAGCACGAGGTTAGGTTTATTATTTATTGAGTACCTAGGGTTGGTTGTATTCATACTATACTCTGCACTTTATGTACAAACAACAACAACCCAGTACAACCCAGTACAACCCAGTATACTCTGCACTTTATGTACAAATTCAGGTATTTTTGGGCATGGTGATTGCTAGAGTCTGCACCAGTTCTAGCTTGTGGAGACTACAAGGTAGCTTCTATGTCATCCGAAGACCTTGAGGATCTTTTTTGTTTATTTTTGTTATCAGTGTTCTATTGTTCAAACAATTTGTATTAAGGAATTGGCTATGTATTTTGCAATTATGTAGTGCTCATGTACCCGTTGACCCCGGATCATGGGATGGTTGTAGCTATGTTATTGTTGTTCCTTCAGGTATTATTATGATTGTCCCGCTGCTGAGATTAAATAGTCCCATTATTGTGATACTATTGTTTAGTTGTTGGCTTGCCTAGCAAGCAATGTTAGGTGTCGTCACGGCTCTGGTGGGAGTTTTGGGTCGTGGCAAAATGACAGGTTGAGTCGTTACATTCCTTTTTATTCGATGATACCAAAAGGGATAATGATGTGTACTTACGCTGATTAATGAACCTGGTCCCTGCATACGTATTGTGTTGCTACCTATTATGACTGTATTCGAAACATGATGCGAGAAAGTTTTTATTTTAATCTTCTTCTTATGCCTAGAACTTTATAGGGTTTCAATAATGGAAGGTCGGTTCTTAGACGTACGTAAGTAAGGGAAAATACTGAAAGCCAATCTGGTTCTTTCACCAAAGAGGAACATAGGTTTGTTATAATAAAAAAGAAAACATTTGTTGACCTGAACTTAAATTGGTTTTAATGGTTTCTAACTAGGTTCCTTAAAGATATTTGGTGTACTAACAAATAAGGTTGCAAATGTGTCAAAATAACCCAGTCTCTTGGAGCATGTTGATCAGGAGCTGCGAGCAGAATTCCTATGAAAGTAGAATTTCATGAGAATTTATTTTGTGGGTCACATGAGTTATTTTGGCCAGAGAGTTTATTTCAACAAGGATTGTAATTATAAAAATACTTGCATGGAAAGTAAAGACGTATGGAAGAGAATATGTTCTTAACTATATTATCCTAGGTTTTGGAGAAATTATTAGAAAAAATTAAAACAAACTATGGGAGAATATTTTATTAACTGATTCTATGATGATTAAAGGTGTTTTTGATGGGGTATGATATTTACCTTTGTCACGATCCAATTTCTAATATAGGCGGTGATAGCACCCAACGTCGCCGCTAGGCAAGCCAACTGTGAACTACCCATGTAATTTCTCATTTTAATATTTTTAAAGTAATTGCCTTGCCAGCAATGTTTGTTTGTATACACATCTGTTAGTTTTGGTTTCCTTGCCGATAACCCGTAGTTGGATTGACTACTTTCGGTAGACAACACATGCTTATTTTTCTTTCTTTGCAACTTGTGTTTTAAGCCTAAGGTTTCATCTATCCCTTTTAATTCTTTGTTTGCATAGTGGTAGTTTCTTAGACGTGGTAGATTCACTATTCTAGTGTCTGCTTGCGCTACTTTTCTCGTAGTAGCGCATTTGAGTTGTTTTTAGCTCTCGGATTCCTAGCTTATATTCCTTTGTTTCTGCTATTTGTTCTTAGTGGTAGTCATTACATAATACATCTTTCTTGTAGTGGCGGTGGATAACAATGTGAGAGTAAGGTCATGTCCTCGGGTGGGGTCCATGGGTGGGAAGGGGATAAGAAAGCCTCTAGGCTGAGAGTTGGGTCATGGAACATTATGACGTTGACGGGAAAGTCTATAGAGTTAGGAAAGATTCTTCAGAAGAGGAAGATCAACATAGCGTGTGTTTAGGAGACTAGATGGAAGGGTATTAAATAACAGGATGTAGATAGGTTTAAACTATGGTACTTAGGAAGCACTGGGGGTAAGAACGGGGTACGTATTTTAGTTGACAGGGACCTCAGGGAGCTCGTGGTCGAGGTTAGGAGGGTAAACGATAGATTGATGAGTATTAAGCTTGTAGTTGGTGGGTTTACTGTCAACGTTATTAGTGCATACGCTCCTCAGGTAGGTTTGGACTAGGAGGTCAAGAAGCAAAGCAATTCTGGGAGGATTTGGACGAGGTGGTGCGTAGTATCCCGCACACCGAGAAGCTGTTCATTGGCGGAGATATCAATGGCTATATTGGGGCTAGTGCTAGGGGTTATGATGATGTGTAGAATGAGTTCGGTTTTGGGGATAGGAATGAGGGAGGTACTTCAATGTTGGATTTTGCTAGAGCTTTTGATTTGTTTATAGCTAACTCGAGTTTTCCAAAGAGGGAGGAACACCTGGTCACTTTTCGAGATTTCGATGGGCAAGACTAAGATTTATTATCCTCTCTGTAGGAAATGCGATAAAGGTCTGTGCACTGATTTCAAGGTCATCCCAAGTGAACACCTCACGACCCAACATAGGCTTCTAGTTATGGACCTAGAGATCAAGAAGAGTAGAAGCAAGAGGGCGGTGTGCAGGCAACCTAAGATAAAGTGGGGTAACTTGACCAAGGACAAAGCTTAGGACTTAGGGGAGAAGTTGCTATCTTTGAGGTCCTGGATGAGTAGGGGACACGTCTAGAATGTGGATCACGTCTGCAAATTGCATTAGGGAAGCTGCTAAAGAGGTCTTAGGGGTGACGAAAGGGCTTTCCTACGGATCATAAAAGGGACTGGTGGTGGAATGGAGAGGTCCAAGGTAAAGTGAAAAACAAGAAAGATGCTTATTTGAAGTTAGTGGAGAGTACAAACGAGGAGGAAAAAGGACTTATCGGGAGTGTTAAATAATGGCAAAGAAAGAGGCAAAGTTAGCAGTTACCGCGGCTAAGAATGCGGCGTTTGCTCATTTGTACGAGGATATAGGAAGTTGTACCGGTTGGCCAAGGTGAGGGAGAGGAACGTCCATGACTTAGACCAAGTCAAGTTCATCAAGGACAAGGATGGCAAAGTATTGATGGACGATGCACTTATTAGAAGAAGATGGCAGGCATACTTCCATAAACTGTTGAACAAGGAGGGGGATAGAAGCATTGTGCTGGGTGAGTCGGAGCACTCTGAGAGTCGGCGGTATTTTGGGTACTGTAGGCGGATTAAGTAGAGGAGGTTGAAGGGGCGATGTGTAAGATGTGCAGGGGCATAGCGATGGGGCCAGACAAAATCCTAGTGGAATTCTGGAAGAGCACGAGGCGAGCAGGCTTGGAGTGGCTCACTGGGCTGTTTAATGTTATTTTCAGGACGAAGAAGATGCTTGAGGAATGGAGGTGGAGTACGATGGTTCCGCTGTACAAAAATAAGGGTGATATCCAAAATTGCAACAATTATAGGGGTATCAAGTTGTTGAGTCACACTATGAAGGTTTGGGAGAGGGTGGTGGAGGCCAGGGTGAGGAGGTGCATGTCTATTGTTAAGAATTAGTTTGGATGCCGGGGTGTTCGACTACAGAAGGGTTTCATATGGTAAGGAGATTAGTGGAACAATACAGGGAGAGGAAGAAGGACTTGCATATAGTGTTCATTGTCCTTGAGAAAGCATACGATAAAGTTCTGAGGGAGGTTTTGTGGAGGTGTTTGGATAGCAGTGTTCCGGTTGCGAACATTATGGTGATTAAGGATATGTATAATGGCACTAAGACTCGGGTGAGGACTGTGGGAGGTAACTCAGAGCATTTCCCTATTGTGATGGGGATGCACCAGGGATCGTCTCTTGGCCCATTTTTATTTTCCTTGGCGATGGATGTATTGTCGCAACACATCCAAGGGGATGTGCCTTGGTGCATGCTATTTGCCAATGATATAGTGTTGATTGACGAGATGTGAAGCGGAGCTAACACGAGGTTGGAGTTTTGGAGAAACACCTTGGAGTCTAAAGGTTTCAAGTTGAGCATAACCAAAACAGAATACTTGGAATGCAAATTCAGTGACGGGATCCAGGAAACATATATAGAGGTAAAGCTTGATGCTCAAGTTATCCCCAAGAGAGCTAGTTTTAAGTATCTCGGGTTTATTATCCAAGGTAACATGGAGATTGACAAATATTTCGCACATCACATTGGAGCGGGATGGATGAAATAGAGGCCCGCTTTCGATGTTTTATATGATAAGAATGTTCCGCCAAGACTTAAGGCTAAGTTTTATAGAGTGGTGGTTCGACCGACTATGCTGTATGGGGCTGAGTGTTGGCCAGTCAAGAACTCCCACGTACAGAAGATGAAAGTAGCAGAGATGAGGATGTTGAGGTGGATGTGTGGGTGTACCAGGAGAGATAAGATTAAGAATGAAGCTATCCGGGATAGAGTAGGAGTAGCCTCCATGGAGGGCAAGATGTGGGAGTTGAGGCTGAGATGGTTCGAACATATTAAAAGGAGAAGCATTTATGCTCCTGTTAGGAGGTATGAGAGGTTGGCCATAGCGAGTTTGAGAAGAGGTCGAGGTAGGCCTAAGAAGTAATGGAGAGAGGTGATTAGACAGGATATGATGCTACTTCAGCTCACTAGAGAATTAGGGTAGAAGGTTAGTGGATAGTTTCTTAGTTGCTCACCGATAGTCTTAGTAGCAGGCATGTCCCTTCATATTCTTAGATTTTTATTGCGTTATGGCGTATTGTTCGCCTCAGGTATTGTATTCCCTGTTGCAATTATTTGGTACTACTTATCCTTTATCTCCCTCTTTTTCTTCGCTCTTCCTTTCTTGCTTTTCTTCTTCTTCTCACCCAGATGCTCCGGGTGCTGCAGAACGGAGCATGGGAAATCATCTCACCACTAAGCCTCCGGGTAATGCGGATACACGCCCAGACGAACTCCAGATGCACCTGCCTTAGAACCTGCACAATATATGCAGAAATATAGCGTGAATACATAAATAATATGTACCCAGTAAGTATCTAGTCTTACCTCGAAGAAGTAGTGACGAGAGGTCGAATTCGACACTTACTAATGGGAAATATACATAATGTATAAGATTATTTAATAGGCATGAAATACAACATCAACGATGGAATAAGAGGCAATAATTAAATGATCATTTATCCAAATAACAATTAAAACTCCCCAAATATCACGTATTATTCTCAACAAGTAAGGTCTTAACGTGGATTATAAATCCTCAGGTCATGACAGACATATCAATTGAAATCGGACTCCGAGTGACAAGACGCACGAGTTGTGCCGAGGTCGTACGACCTGATCCATAATAATCATGTACACACACTAGCGAGGTCGTACAGCCAGATCCATGGATGCATCCCATTATATATATATATATATATATATATATATATATATATATATATATATATATATATATTGCCAAAGAGTTCGGCCCGATCCACAGGAATAGGGAAACTCGTCGGACTTCGAATTTCATATTTACGACGCCGAGGTAAGCCCATGAAAGAATATAATTTCCATCAATAATTTAACATTCCGCCAACTCTCTAAGTAATGAAGCTCGATTTAACATAATATTTAACTAAGTTTTACTTATTAATACAAGCAATTAAACTAACAAGTTGTGTCCACATAATGCAAGTAATAGAAAAATAAGGCCTATGTCTACCCGTACATAACATGAATTCTAGCTACGCACAGACTCTCGTTACTCTGTGCGTACACAACACCCACAATTAGTAGAAAATAGCAATTTAAATACCTATGGGATAAATTTTCTCTTACAAGGTTAGACAAGAGACTTACCTCATTCCCAAGTCCACTTTCCGATCCACACATTACTCTAAAAGCCTCAAGTCATTGCCGAACAATCCGAATCTAGCCAAAGGTTGTACAAACTAATCAATAATTGTTCAAAAGTTCATAATTTACTATTGAAGTGATTACCCAACCCAATTTGGAAAATTCTTAAAATTCACTCCCGGGCCCACGTGCTCGGATTCCAGAAACCTTTGTAAATAATTGTTGCCCATAACCTCACGAACACAAATATATAATTTTTATCCAATTCCATATTTATTTTCGTGGTCTAATATCACTTTTATCAAAATCTAGGTTTTTCAACAAACTCTTAAAATTCCGACATTTTTATTGTTAAAATCTACCCATAATCTATGTGTTAAACTCACATTGGGTAGGAATTACTTACCTTCAATAGCTAGGTGAAAACCCCTCTCCAAGAAGCTCCAAAATCGGCCAAGGGAAATGAAAATGGACTAAGTCTCATTTTTAAAACAAGTCTATGCCCAGGCATTCCTTCTTCGCGATCGTGAAGGCAAAATTTTGCCACGCCCATAAAATTCTTTTTGCAATGCGACAAGAGCCTTGCGAGCGTGAAGGCTTGCCCTACGCGAATGTGAGGGCTTCTTCGCGAATGCGAAAACCAACAATGTTCCATCCCCCCTCCCCCCCAGCCCCAATGTTTTCTATACGAATGCGGGCCATTTAACACGAACGCGAAGGCCACAGGTCCCAGACCTTCGTGAATGCGGACTGGGTATCGCGAACGCGAAGAACAATTTCCCAATCCCCCAAATTCCTTTTCCGCGAACGCGACCCAACCTCCGCGGTCGCGAAAAAGGAAACTAGAACCAGTAGTGACAAATTTTTGGACTTAGCTCTGGGTGCTCTGAAGCTCACCCGAGCCAACTGGGACCCTATCCACTTGCACCGACAAGTCCATAAATATAATACGGACCTGTTCGAAACCTCGACACGCGTAAAATAACATCAAAACCAAGAATCGCACCTGAAAACCAAATTTAATCAATTTATGAACTTCAAGCTTTTCAACTTACTATGAACGCGCCGAATCATACTTAAACTACTCGGAATGGCACTAAATTTTGCGTACAAGTCATATATCACCATACGAAACTATTCCCTAGTTCGGAATCCCAAACGGACCTCTATAACACCAAAGTATACTCTAAACCAAATTTAAAGAACTTGAAAACCTTCAATGCGCCAACTTTCAATATTAAGCATCGAAACACTCCCGGATCATCCGAAACCTGATCCGAACATACGCCAAAGTCCAAAAGAATTATACAAACTTATTGGAACTGTCAAATCTTGGTTTCAAGTTCATTTACTAAAAACGTTGACTCAAGTCAAACTTGGCCATCATAGGCCACTATTAAGGAACTACGTGTTCTAATTTCAACCTGAGCCCTTCCAAACTTAAACCAACCATCCCCGCAAGTCATAAAATAGTAAAAGAACATACAGGAAGTCTTAATTGTGTAACGGGGATCTAGAAAGCAAAACGACCGGTTAGGTCGTTACAATCTCCACCTCTTAAACAAACGTTCATCCTCGAACAGGTCTATAATCATACTTGGAGTGCTGAATAAATGTGGATATATGCTGCACATATCCTCCTTGGTCTCCCAAGTCGCTTCCTCGACTGGTTGACCCCTCCACTGGACCTTTACCGTAGAAATCTTCTTGGACCTCAACTGGTTAACCTGCATGTCAACAATAGCAACTGGCTCCTCCGCATAACCCAAGCTCTCATATAGTTGAACCATGTTGTAATATAACACATGCGACCTGTCGGCATGTTACTTCCGGAGCATAGACACATGGAAGACCGGATGAACTACTGATAGACTGGGAGGCAACTCAAGCTCATAAGCAACCTCCCCAACTCGCCTCAACACCTCAAATGGGCCAATATACCTTGGGCTCGGCTTTCCCTTCTTCCCGAACCTCATGATTCCCTTCATCGGCGAGACTTGCAAGAGAACCTTCCCCTCACCATAAATGATAAATCATGCGCCTTCTGATTCACGTAATTCTTCTGTCTGGACTGTGTGGTGCGAAGTCGCTCCTGTATCAACTTTACCTTCTCCAAGGCATCCATCACTAAATTAGCGTGAATACAGGCACACCATGCAACCGGACAATCTCCTGAATGTAAATCTAGGCCAATCTCTCAGAAGTGTACGTAGTCACAACTGGAATAAACTGCGTCAACTTGGTCAGCCTGTCGACAATGACCCAAACAACATCAAACTTCCTCGAAGTCTGCGGCAACCCAACTACAAAGTCCATAGTGATCCGCTCCCATTTCTACTCCAGTATAACCATATGCTAGAGTAGGCCACCTGGCCTCTAGTGCTCATACTTAACCTGCTGCCAATTTAGACACCTCGTACATACTTAACTATGTCCTTCTTTATCTACCTCCACCAATAATGCTTCCTCAGGTCGCGATACATCTTTGTAGCACCAGGTTGAATAGAACATCGAGAAATGTATGCCTCATCTAGAATCTTCTCCCACAATCCATCAACATTAGGAAAACATAAGCGACCCTGGAGTCGCAGAACACTATCCTTGCTAATAGTGACCTCCTTGGCACCACCCCGTAGTACCGTCTCTCTAAGAATTATAAGGTGCGGATCATCATACTGACAAGCCTTGATCCCCTTAAATAATGAATACTGAGCCATAACACATGCAAGAACTCGACTGAGCTCTTAACTATGTATGGTCACAAGTCTGTTAGCTAAGGACTGCATGTACATAGCCAATGGCCTTTCCTCTGCTGAAATAAATGCCAAACTACCCATACTCTCGACCTTGCTGCTTAATGCATCCGCAACCACATTCGCCTTGTCCAGATGGTAAAAGATAGTAATATCATAGTCCTTCAATAACTCAAGCCACCTGTGCTACCTCAAATTAACATCCCTCTGCTTAAACAAATACTGCAAGCTACGATAATCAATGTAAACTTCATAGGACATCCCATAAAGATAATGCCTCTAGATCTTGAGAGAATGAACTATCGCGGCCAACTCTAAATTATGTACGGGGTAATTCTTCTCCTGGGGATTCAACTGACTTGAAGCATATGCAATAACTCTCCCCTCCTGCATCAATACACAACCCAGGACAACGCGTGAAGCATCGCAATACAGAATATACATCCCTGGACCGAAAGGTAACACTAAAACCGGTGTTGTAGTCAAAACTGTCTTGAGCAGGTGCTATAATGGATGAGAATCCCTCCACAAACCGACGATAATAACCTGCTAACCCCAAGCAACTCCTATCTCGGTCGCTGTGGTAGGACGAGGCCAACTCTGGACTGTCTTGATCTTCATGGGGTCCACTTTAATACCCTCACCTGATACTACATGCCCCTAGAATGCCACCGAATCTAACCAGAGCTCGCATTTGGAGAACTTAGCATATAGCTTCTGTTCCCACAAGGTCTGAAGCACAACTCTCAAATGTTTCTCGTTCTCCTCCATACTACGCGAGCAGATCAATATGTCAGCAATGAAGACAATGACAAATGAGTCAATATCTGGCCTCAACACCCGGTTCATCAAATCCATAATGCCGCTGGGGCGTTGGTCAAGCCGAAGAACATCACTAGAAATGCATAGTGGCCATATCTAGTCTGAAAAACCATTTCAGGAACATCCGAAGCATGAATATTCAGCTGATGATACCCAGATCTCAAGTCGATCTTAGAGAACACTCTATCACCCTGCAACTGGTCAAACAAATAATCAATACGTGGAAACAGGTAATTTTTCTTAATGGTTACTTTTTGCAACTGGCGGTAATCAATGCACATCTGCATAGTCTCATCCTTCTTTTTCACTAACAACACTGGTGCACCCTAAGGCGACACACTTGGCCTGACGAACCCCTTCTCTAGCAACTCCTCAAGATATTCTTTCAACTCCTTCAGAGCCATGTGGTATGGTGGAATAGAGATAGGCTGGGTACCTAGTGCCAAATCGATACAGAAATGGATATCATGATCTGGTGGTATGCTTGGTAGATCAACAGAAAACACATTAGAGAACTCCTGCACCATAGACATTGAATCAATCGTGGGAGTCTCTATAGCAGCATCCCGGACATAAGCTGGATAAGCCAAACACCCCTTCTCGACCATGTGTCAAGCCTTCAGGAAAGAGATAACCCGACTAGATGCACTTATAGATGAACCCCTCCACTCCAATCTAGGCAACTCTGGCAGTTCCAAGGTAACAGTCTTGGCATGGCAATCAAGAATGGCATGATACGGAGACAACCAGTACATGCCTAGGATGACTTCAAAGTTGGACATGTCAAGCAACAGAAGATCCGCTCTGGCCTCATAACCACCGAAGGTCATAATACAGGATTGGTAGACCCGATCTACAACAACAGAATCATCCGCGGGCATGGATACATAAACAGGAGCACCGAGGAACTCACGAGGGACATCTAGATAATGAGCAAATAGAGAATAAACATATGAATATGTAAACCCTGGATCAAATAATACTGAAGCATCCTTACCGCAGACATAAATAATACTTGTGATCACGACATCTGACGTTACTGCATCTGGTCTGGCTGGAAAAGCATAGAACCTAGCTGGAGCACCACCTGCTTGGCCTCCACCTCTAGGGCGACCCCTGCCCACCTGCACCCAATTTTCACTATAGGTCGTGATGGCACCCAACATTGCCGCTAGGCAAGCCAACTATGAACTACCTATTTAATTTCTCATTTAAATATTTTTAAAGTAATTGATTTTTATTTTATAAGATATTGATGAATAGGTGTTTGTAATAATGTAAAGCATACAATAACGAAATAGTAAATATGTGAATTTAATACTTAAAACCATATAATGTCTAAAAGAATATTCCCAAAACCTGGTGTCACAAGTGTATGAGCATCTAGTAGAATATACAAAACTCTCAAAGAATTACTGTCTGAAACAACATAGACAAAAATGATAAAAACATAACAAGAGGAGGCTCGGGGGTTGCAGAACAGAGCATGGGAAAGCAGCTCACCACTAAGCCTCCGGGTAATGCGGATACGCGCCTGGCCGAACTCTAGATGCACCTGCCTTAGAACTTGCACAATATGTGCAGAAGTGTAGCGTGAGTACATAACTTCATGTACCCAGTAAGTATCTAGTCTGACCTCGAAGAAGTAGTGACGAGAGGTCAACTTCGACACTTACTACTGGCAATGTACATAATGTACAAGATTATTTAATAGACATGAAATACAATATTAGTGATGGAATAAGAGGCAATAACTAAATGACCATTTATCAAAATAACAATTAACAGTCCCCAAAATATCACGTATTATTCTCAACAAGTAATGGCTTAATGTGTATTATAAATCCTCAAGTCATGACAGACATATCAAGTGAAATCAGACTCTGAGTGACAACACGCACAAGTTATGCCGAGGTCGTACGGCCCGATCCATAATAATCGTGTACATACACTACCGAGGTCGTGCGACCTGATCCATAATAATCGTGTACATACACTACCCAGGTCGTACCACCCGATCCATGGATGCATCCCATAATATATGTATTTAAATATTGCCGAGGCATTCGGCCCGATCTACAGAAATAGGGAAACTCGTCGAACATCAAATTTTATATTTACAACGCCGAGGTAAGCCCATGAAAGAATATAATTTCCATCCACAATTTAACATTCGGCCAACTCTTTATGTAATGAACCTTGATTTAACATAATCTTTAATCAAGTTTTACTTATTAATACAAGTAGTTAAAATAAGAAGTTGAGTCCACATAGTGCAAGTAATATGAAAATAAGGCCTATATCTACCCGGCCATAACATGAATTCTAGCTACGCACACACTCTCGTAACTTCGTGAGTACGTATCACCCACAATTAGTAACAAATAGAAATTTAAATACCTATGGGGTAAATTTCCTCTTACAAGGTTAGGCAAGAGACTTACCTCGTTCACAAGTCCACTTTCTGGTCCATAAAGCACTCTAAAATCCTCAAGTCATTGCCGAACAATCCAAAACTAGCCAAAGGTTGTACAAACTAATCAATAATTATTCAAAAGTTCATAACTTAACTATTAAAGTGATTACCCAACCCAATTTAGAAGATTCCTAAAATTCACTTCAGGCCCACGTGCCCGGATTCTTGAAATATTTGTAAATAATTGTTACCTATAACCTCACGAACACAAATATATAATTTTTATCCAATTCCATAATCATTTTCGTGGTCTAATCTCATTTGTTTTTATCAAAATCTAGGTTTTTCAACAAACTCTTAAAATTCTCACATTTTACATGTTACAATATACCCATAATCTATGTATTAAACTCAATTTGGGTAGGAATTACTTACCTTCAATAGCTAGGTGAAAACCCTTCTCCAAGAAGCTCCACAGTCGGCCAAGGGAAATGAAAATGAGAGAAAATGGCCTAAGTCCCATTTTTAAAATGGCCTAAGTCCCGTTTTTAAAATAACGCAAAGGCTTGCATGGCCTTCCCTACGTGAACATGAGGGCTTCTTCGCGAATGCGAAGACCAACAGTGTTCTATACCCCCTGCCCCAACTTCTTCTACAAGAACGCGGGCCCTTTCACACGAACGCGAAGGCCACGTGTCCCAGACCTTCGCGAATGCGTACTGTGTATTGCAAACGCGAAGAAAAATTTCCCAGTCCCCCAAATTCCTTCTCCGCGAATGCGACCCAACCTCTGCGATCGCGAAGAAGGAAACCAGAACCAACAGTGACAGATTTTTGGACTTAGCTCCGGGTGGTCTGAAACTCACCTAAGCAAACCGGGAACCCGTCCACTTGCACCGACAAGTCCATAAATATAATACGGACATGCTCGAACCCTCGAAATGCGTTAAACAAAGAATCCCACCCCAAAACTGAATTGAATCAATTCATGAACTTCAAGTTTTTCAACTTACTCCGAATGCGCCGAATCATACTTAGACTACTTGGAATGGCACCAAAGTTTGCGTACAAGTCATAAATTACCATACAGAACTATTCCCAGTCTTGGAATCCCAAACGGACCTCGATAATACCAAAGTCTACTCCAAACCAAATTTAAAGAACTTGAAAACCTTCAATGCGCCAACTTTCAACATTAAGCGCCAAAACGCTCTCGGATTATCTGAAACCCGATCCGAATACACGCCCAAGTCCAAAATCATCATACGAACCTATTGGAACCGTCAATACTCAGTTCCGAGGTCATTTATTAAAAATGTTGACTCAAGTCAAACTTTGCAATCATAGGCCATTATTAAGGAACTAAGTATTTCGATTTCAACCCGACCCTTCCAAACCTAGACCAACCATCCCCGCAAGTTATAAAATAGTAAAAGAACATATGAGAAGTCTTAATAGGGGAATAGGGATCTAGAAAGTAAAACGATCGGTCGGGTCGTTACGACCTTGGAATATTGTCAATATGATCGAGGAGTAACATCCTATTCTTGGCAACATTGAAGTCCAACATGTCCTTAGGGAAGGGAATAAACTGGCAGACTACTTTTCTAACTTGTATTTGGATCATAATGAAGTTCAGGTGTATTCTTTTGAAGAGTTGGGAAGTAAAGGGAAGGGTATTGTCAATAGTGATAAGCTCCAATTACCATATATTAGAGTGAGGAATGCAAAACCTAATCCATCATGCTGAAGCCTATGGGTGTGTTTATGGAGATGGTAGTATTTGGTTGTCTATTTATGAAAGTGCTCCAAGGTGTAGTCGGTGTTGATGTTGGGGGTGTTCACCTTCCTACTCAAATTTTGTGGAAGGAGAGTAGGGAAGGCCCATTTTGCACTAACTTAGTTTTCTTTTTTGCAAGTGATGATACAAGGACTGGATACTATACTACGGTAAATACTTAAATGGTGGTATTAGTGTCATGGATGCTCAATCCCTTGAGGTTTAGTCATTATAGGAACCAGTCCTTTGAACAAGGTTTTTGCACACAACTATCATTTAAGAGGGCTTAGGAATATCTAGCTAAGAAAGGGTCTCCAACATTATAAATGAAACCCTACAAGCTGGACACTGTGCTACGTTGGATGGGATGCGAGATGCTTAGCTCGCTACAGATCAGGCATCGCAAGCCCAACGCATGCTTCAACTCGTGGAGATACTGTCGACGCAAAGCCTGGTGCGAGCTTCATCTCGCATTACAATAGGTGTCACTTCCCCCCCTCGCGTTAGGCTCAGCGTGGCGAGACCTAGCACATGATCTGCCTCTCGTCTAGCTTCGTATCGCCAGCAAGCGGCAAGTTCATATCTTCTAAACAGTTGCATGCAAATCACCGATTTTCAACAAGTGATCAGGAGACCTAAGGATGATCTAGGCGGTTTTCAACAAGTGATCACCGGTTCTGATTGAGTGGATATTCAACAAGGCTAAGCTACACAATGTCTACTATATTATGGTAAATCATCATTGTTGGATAAAAGATGATACTCCTACAAGACACCAATGACAGATACAAGGCACAAGAACAGGAAACATACTTCAAGGAACTAATCTACATTTTGTATTTTGTTCATTTTTAATTATCAACTTATGGCATGTTGCCAATAAGTTGATACATGATTTTAGTCTCTTAACTAGATCGTACTTTTTTATATTGTAAGACATTATTTTCATTTAGTTTTCATTAATAAGAATGATCACTAAGCACCCATCTTAGTGGTATATTAGCTAAAAAAATCGAATTACCCTAGGTCTTCGATATAATATTTAAAACAAATCTAGGAGAATATTTTCAGTCCATCTCACGCATAAATACATATCACATCAATAATATTGTGACGTGTGCTTTTATAAATATGGTTTTACAAAAACTCACTCACAACAAATAGCAAGATGGTGATTCACGGATACAAACTTCTCAACTAAAAGAACCTGTTTCAGAAAATAAGTTATTTTAGTTCTTTATCTTCTTAAGTCTTGAGTCATTGTTCCTTATAGTATCCTATTTCTACTTTTGAGAATTGTAACTTGTAATGACCGGCCAGTTATTTTGTGTATATGAGCCCCGTTTTCCTATTTGATACTTCTCGTATGCTTGTTTGTTATTCCGTAATTTGCGTGGTTGGTTGGTTTGGTTGCGGGAAGGTTTGAGAGTGAAGTAGAACACTTAGATCTATGGTTGGAAGCTTAAATTGTAAGAGTTGACCAAGTTTTGATTTTTGTGTAAACGACCCCGATTGGTGATTTGATGGTTCCAAAATATTTGCATGATGATTTTGAACTTAGGCGTATTTAGAGTGCAGCTTGGGCTCGGCAAATTCAGTTGTATGAGTATGCGTCTTTGGACTCTTATGTCAGTAGTATCCCTAGGAGTGGGAGTGATGGCACAGCAAATGGAAAGATATCTATGTGATGAGTATTATATGACTAAGAACTACTCTTAGATAGTTTGGATGTGATGAGAAGGATTTGCTTGGGATGCAAAGGGATATGGATGTTTGATTATTGTCTTGATGTATAATACATTCTTGAGTTGTGAGTGTGTTGATGGATTTTTGAGTTGTTCGATTGTGAAATGAAGTAGGTTCTCATATCTTGTTGACAAGTGTAGAATTGAGAAGAAAAAATTGATTGCATAATGTTTGTGACCATGGTAAGGTCATATGAAGATGTCAGTTTAAAGCCAAGAAGGTGGGTTATCTCTTGTGAGAAGGTTTGAGGTTGTATGATTCTTATGAGGCTACTATGAAGAATTTTCCTCCTATCCAGTGGGATGCATATACTACCATTTTGGTACACTTGAGAAAGTTGGCACGACCACCACAAAGATGAGTAAGCATTGCCCGATAACTTGGAGTGTGTCTTGACTAGTACTACATGAGCTTACGAGGAATTTAGCTGAATAACAGTGCAACACCATGGAATATACAAAGGAATAGAATTGTGGGTTATCAAATGATATGTTTTATGGCTTCGAGCAAAGTGGACGAGTCCATAAATGATGACCGAGTCATTTGGGTACATGTTATTGTAATTTTCTAGACTAAGGCATGCTTATGGATCAGTTATGACTTGAAGAAGATGAGTTCGAGGATAATTCAAGCAAGAGATTTGTTGGATGCATGATTTACTATACTTTATGGGTATATGGAGATCTTGGAATGATTCAGTTTTGATATTCATTGTGGATGTAGTGTGCAAGGAGAAAAGATTCACTCGAATACTTAAGGATGATATTTCTTCTTAAAGTATTGGGGTGCTAATGGGGTACAAGTCATTCAACGTATATTGGTTGTACATCGGAGACTAGAGCAGAGTGGATGACTCTCGAGAAGGTTCTAATGGATTCGAGATTCAATATATTGTATCTAAGGATTTCCAGATTTGTGTACGGATAAGACTTGAGATGGACATTGGATGGTGACGAGACTTGTGGGTTTCTAATAGCATTATTAATTTTACATTGCAGTAATAAAGAGTTGATAGAAATAGTTTTGGATTCACAGAAAGTCTCTTCAGAGCGGGCATTTCGGTTTGAGGTACTATTGGGTGCATGAGAGGGAATAAGGTGGCTTAAGAGTCTTAGGACGATGAGATTTCATGTTAGGATCGCTTGAGATGAGTTTCAGTTGAGGTCCATAGTGTACTGGAAAAGAGTTGTGTGGCCGTGAAGGCGGGTCATGAGTAATCTGAAGAAGTTGGGTCCGTTTATAAGTGGCTTGGATCAGCATGGTAATAAAGATGATCAATTCCTTGGTATAATAGGGCTTTATAGGTGTTTTTTGTGGTAATACTTTTTGGTTTGGTAGTCTGCGTGACTTGGTTGATTTAGAGGGATTTAGTTTTGATGGCTTGATTGTGTGCAAATGGAATCCGAAGAGTTTGTGATGATTTTAGGCCATGACTTGCGGTTGGTGTCTTCTACAAACATGCTAAATTTGGTGCATGTTGTGATTTTCTCCTTAATTGAGCTAAGTGTAAGGCTTCTAGTCTATGGAGTGTGTATCCTATTTGTGATTCAAAGTTGATAATGGGATTTTCGTGTTTTTGCATAATAGCATGATAACGGTGAGCTGTGTGGAAATGGGATTGAATGGACAAGGTTACAATTCAGTCTTGAAAGGAATATCATGAGTTATAGATAGCATGGGATATTTCAGATATTTAAGAGAGTGCTATAAATATCTTGTGTCACCAAGAAGGGTGTGTGTTGAAGAAGATGTATTGTATATTGACTGGCGGATGTTTGGTTAGTACTACAGTAATGGCGTGGTTGACAACCGTTGATGTTCAAGTTTTGCTACTGGATACAGAAGGTTATAGGAGCATCTCCCATGAGGTGATTGTGTATGTATAATGTATAAATCGTTAAGTATGAGAGTTAGAGATCAGGTATGGAGACTCATGTAACCTTGAGATTTAGAGATTAGATTCTCATAGGTAGACTATTCCTTTAATTGCGGACTCTGAAAGTGTGTCAAAGATTTTATAGCTAGTTTATGTATTATGGATAGGGTCACTATGGATTTTCGAAGGTTATTTGCTTATTTTAAGATTATCTGAATCGACTGGGAGCCTATTGGTAGGCCTATTGAGAATGTGTGTTCTACACTGGATTGGATTTGCTTACCCAGTGCAGCTTTTGCTATGGTGTGTCAACGGGAGAAATGCATGTTATTCATGCCCTAATATTTTCTCTATGTTACTCTCTTATGTTATGATGGGTTGTGAGACTATTTGACTATTTAGACGTGTGATGTGTTTCGATTTAGGCCTCTTGGCTATATATGAGCAAGATGGCTCTTGGGATGTTGATTTGCTTATTGCACCTTAGACAACTTATCTTCTTCGCAGCGTGTTGTGCTCTCTGTCTCCCCATATTATGTTTATTTACCTTATGTGCTTGTGGTTGATACACATGTATTGGTTGATTTTAAGCATTATGGCTCTATGGGGTATTCCATGTGGATTGATATATTTGGATTGGGTTACGTGCCGCAACTGAGTTATGTTGGGATACGGTTCCTTGTGCTTATTTCATGTGTTTTATTTTCCCTTGTGTAATGGACTCATAGAATTGTGCTTTTGTGGTTCTATATGTTGAACTTGTTGGAAATTTCCCTTGTTTGGTTCTCTTTCCATTATTGGTCATTCAAGTTGTTGCTTGTAACGTAGCATTTGGTGTATCCTGTCGGTCGAGCAGCTTGTACTAGGTGAAATGAGACTATTGGACCGAAATAAGTGCAATTGAATTGGATAAGGTACATTTAGAAGAAGAATTTTATTAGCCAGCTCAGAATTTTGCAATGATTCTTGTCGGGCGAGCGAAACCCAAGACTTGTTGAGCCGATGGGTGGTTATGAGTTTCTACATGTTGTTTTTCATCATTAGAAGTGTTTCAAAGATTAGGAACAAGGTTGTATTTGATATGTGATATATTATCGGTACCGAGTTTGGTAATAAGAATCTATTATGGCCAAAAGATATTTCTATGGGTATATGAGTTATGTGGTACATAGTGTGGTTATATCTTGGAAGTATATTTACGGCTTGATGCAACTTGTTAGGATTGATACAATGTATATATACAAGAATCAGATCTCATAGGGAGTTCCGGAAGTATTTGATCCAAAGGATTATAAGCTAAGTTTGAAGGAAGAATTTTTAGTAAGGATTATTGTGTTAATGGGCTTATATTGACTGAGCTGATGTGAGATCACTTATGGGTATGTGAAGGATGATCTTATACAGTAATCTGGAAGCTTTGGAGTGACTCTTGGCACGTTCAAGGATGAATGTATATTTAAGTGGGGGAGAATGTAATGACCCGACCGGTCATTTTGAGCTATAACATTTTATTCTATGAATTGAGACTTTGAGTAGCTTCAAATGATGTATTACGATTTGCATGTAAGGTTGGCTTTGATTTCGAGATATTCTGGATTTATCTAGTAGAGTGATTCTCAATTTGGAAGCTTTAAGCTAGAAGAGTTGACCAAGGTTTGACTTTTGAGTAAACAACCTTGGAATAGAGATTTTATAGTTTTAATAGGTTCGTATTGTGATTTTTGACTTGAATGTATGTTCGGATGTGAATTTGGATGTTCCTAGAAGGTTTTAGCTTTATTTGTCGAAAGTTGACAATTTGAATAAGTGGAAAGATTATAGGTTTGACTGGGAGTTGACTTTAATATTATCGGGTTCCTATTGTGGTTTTGAGACTTTGGATAGGTTCATTTAGCTGATTGGGACTTATTTTCAAGGTTTGGTTGTGATCCAGAATGTCTAGGTGTGATTCGGATGTGTTCGACAAAGTTTGAAGGTTTGCAAGTTAAGAGAAGGATATTGATCTTTGATTCTTGGTTTTGATATTAATTGTAGTGTTTCTAATCTTTGGATAAGTTTGGAAGATGTATTTGGACTTGTCGGTATAATTGGACGGGGTCTAAGTGGCTCGGGTGAGTTTCGGGGTAATTTCGAATCATTTCGGATGAGTTTGCATTGCTGATTTTCTGGTGTGTCTGATGAGCTTTGCGATCGTGGAAGGTACTTCACGTTTTCGGGGGAGTGATGCATTCACATTTGTGCTGGGATTGTTGGTCATCGCGTTCGCGCCTTGAGGGTCGCATTAGCAAAGGGGTGGAGTCAGGTAGGACTTGGCTTTCGCGTTCATGTTGGTATGATCGCGTTTGTGTCTTGAGGGTCATGTTTGTGAAGAGGTGGAGTCAAGGAAAGACTTGTCTTTCGCGTTGGTAAGATCGCGTTTGCGCAGTTTTGGAGTGTTTAATCATCGTTTTTGCGACTGTAGCTTCATGTTTGCGAAGAGGGGTTGTGTGACAGGTCGCATATGTGCATCACGATCGGGGGGAGCCTATCACGATCACAAAGGTACCCATTAGAAGACTTTATAAGTGTTATATTTTAGGATTTTTACCTATGTTTTCATATTTTTAGCCCTAGACTTGGAGAGGGGCAATTTTTGTAACGATCTGACGGGTCATTTTGATCATTTGCATTTCCCTTTGGTGGTTCGAGACAACGAGTAGTTTCATATGATGTATTATGACTTGTGTGTATGGTCAGTTTTAGTTTTTGAACGATTCAAGATTGATTTGGAAGAATGATTCTCATTTTAGAAGCTTAAGTTGGAAGAGTTGACCAAGTTTGACTTTTGTGTATTTGATCTCGGATTAGAGTTTTAATAGTTTTGTCAGGTCCAGATGGTGATTTTGAACTTATGGGTATGCCCGAATGTGGATTTAGAGGCTCATAGGTTGTTCTGGCTTGAATCGGCGAAAGTTGGATAATTAAAGGTTTGGAAGGATGATAGATTTGACCGAGAGTTGACCTTGTTGTTGTTGGGCTCAGATTATAGGTCCGTTTTGTCATTTGGGCCTTACATGCAAAACTTTAGGCCATTCCGAGTTGATTTGATATGGTTCAACATGCATTTTCGAAAATGGAAGTTCATTAGTTCATTGGGCTTGAATTGAGGTGCGATTTGTAGTTTTGATGTGTTTCGTATGATTTAAGGCCTCATGTAGGTCCGTGTTATGTTTTTGGATTGGTTGGTATGATTGGACAGGGTCCCAAAGGGCTCGGGTGTATTTCGAATTTGTTTCGGACCAATTCTGGGTTGTGTAGTATTGTTGGTTTTCCTGATGCTTCAGATGTTCTTCGCGATCACGAAGATGTGGTTGCGATCGCGTAGTGTGTTTGGTATATGGTAGCTTGTATTCTTCGCGTTCGTATTATTGGGTTCGCGATCGCGGACCTGAGTAGATCTGACTCATTGCGTTCGCGTTGGACCGTCGCGATCGCGTAATGGTTGGTCATGCTGGGGAGGCTAGGTGCTTTGGCCTTCGCGTTCATGGATGGGGATCGCGTTCATAGATAGGGCTCGTGTTCGCGTAAGCTTGGGTGGTTGGTGCATCGCGCTCGCGCCCTTGTGGTCGCGTTCGTATAGGGCTTCCGGAGGCAGGAGATATTTTGTTCTTCACGATCGCTATGTAGGTCCCCCGATTGCGAAGAGGACCATTGGGCAGAATCATTAATGTACTCTATTTCGAGGGTTTTGGTTATTTTATCACATTTTGAGTTAGAGAGCTCGAATTCGGGCGATTTTGGAGGGAATTTTACGATTTGGATTGGGTAAGTATTTTGACTCGGATTTATTTATTATTCATGATTCCAACCGTGTTTTAGCATTTATTTGTTGAATCTAAGTGAGGGAAATTTGGAGATTTTAGTAAAAACTTTTCTAAATGTAAATTGATAATTTGAAGGTCGATTTGAGATCGGAATTGACTGAAATTGGTATGGTTGGACTCGTATTTGAATGGATGTTCAAAATTTATGATTTTGTCGGGTTCCGGAGTGCGGGTCCTGAATTGACTTCTTGGATTGAATTTGCATAATTGAACCAAGATCAAAGCTTTAATATTCGAAATCGTTTCCTATGGTTTTTACTTATGATATTAAATTATTTTGGCTAGTGGATTGATTTAGCTTATTTGAGGTAAGTATCCTGCCTAATTTTGTGTGGAAGAACTTCCCCATAGGATTTGGTCTAATTGCATTATTTGTACTATGTGAACGACGTGTACATAAGGTGACGAGTGTGTACATGTGACGACCTAGTAGGCCTTTTGAGTACTAGACCTTATTACCGTGTTTTGAGACCTCTTTTAGCTTGATGTTTCTTGATTTATGTGCAGAGTACGTATATGTTTCGAAAACTTTGTATGTAAAAAATGGAAGAAAATATAATTTTTTGCTTTAAAAAGAACTTGAGTTGACTACGGTCAATATTTTGGGTAAACAATAAAGGATCGTTATTTGATGATTCCGGTAGGTTCGTATTGTGATTTTTGACTTGGGCGTATGCCAGGAATTGAATTTGGAGGTCCCTAGGATGATTTGACTTTTTTGTCGAAATTTAGCAATTTCAATGTTTGGAAACTCTCTAGGTTTGACCGTAGGTTGACTTTATGGTTATCGGGTTCGGATTTTTGTTTTAGGATTTGGTATAGGTCCGTTTTGCTATTTGAAACTTATCTACAAAATTTTGTGCAATTCCAAGTTGGTTTGATTAGAATTAGACTTTGGCTGTGTCTCTAGCTACTCTTGAGTTTCCTTTTGAATTTCATGTGTTTTGATGTCTGATTCGTGGTTACGGGTGTTATTTTGGGGTTTTGATCGTGCGAGCAAGTTTGTATGACATTATCACACTTGTGTGCATGTTCGGTTTGGATCCCTAGGGGCTCGGTTGAGTTTCAGATCATTTTGAACTTGTAGAACCGCTGTTTCTGGTGTCTGCTGTCTTGTACTTCACAATCGCGAAGACTCTCCCGACCGCGAATGCGAGGGCCGGGGATAGTTATTGTTCGCGAATGCGAGGGCCGGTAGCGGACGCGAAGCTTTGAGGGATCTGGGGTAAAGGCAAGTGGCTCATCATCGCAAACGCGGACCTGGGGACGCGAACACGAAGGTAGGCTAGGGAATAAGCCTTCGCGAACGTGATGAAGACCTAGTGAATGCAAAGGCCAATTGGCCAGTGCTCATCGCGAACACGTCAGGTGCTTCACGAACGCAAAGAACACCTGACGCCCAGATATTTAAAGTGCTGAAAATCAGGATTTGACCAGTTTTCACCATTTTTGAAAGCTAGAGCTCGTCCTAGAAGTGATTGTGAAGAGAGTTTTCATCCCCACTTCATTAGTTAGTGATTTTTAACTAGTTTTGATGTATTTTTATAATCACCCATTGATTTTAACCTTTAATCTATGAATTTCATGATAGAAATTAGGGATTTGCAAAATTGAGATTTAGACCTCAAATTGAGGCCGGATTTCGAAACAAATTACATAATCGGGCTAGAAAGTGAATGGGTAATCGGATTTTGGTCCGAATCTCAGGTTTTGACCAAGTGGGTCCGGGGTTGACTTTTATTGACTATTTCCAATTTCATTAAAGATCAAATATTTTTCACTCGTGGGTAGTTTCTAAAGCTTATTTTGAATTATTTGAACTATATTTGGCTAGATTTTACTTGTTGGGAGGCTAATTCTAAAGGAAAAGGTGTGGTTGAGCATTGATTGGATTGTGGAAAGAGATAAGTGTTGTCTCTAACCTTGACTTGAGGGAATTAGGACTTGATGAATTATTTGGTATGTGAATTATGTGAGAAAATTGCATATATGCGAGGTGATGAGTGTATATGTGCCATCATGGGATTTAACATGCGGGATTGGGCTATTTATTTCCATGTCTTCATTTATAACATGTTATCTCTTGTTATATGCTTTAAGTGTTACATGTTCTTACTTGACACTTATGCCTTACTTGTTAATTTCTATTTAATTGTTACTTAATTTGATTTGCTCATTTCTCACTCAATATCTGCTTACCTGCTACATGTTCCTACTTGCCTTAATTGTATATTCTCATTGTCATGTGTTTTTACCCACTTTTATTGTCCTTACATTACTCGATGCACTCTATTATGTTATTTCGATTGCGTGAGTCATTTAGCTATTCTTGTATTGATGATAAGGTTCGAGATTATGAGGTATTGGATATTCTCCGTTTGTATTGGTAGTTCTTTAATGTTCCGTACATTTCATTATCTTTTGTGTTGATATTTCATAAATAGTGGTGTTGAGTTGTTTATCTTAATAATTTGATATTGAGGGATTGGGTTGCGCGCCGCAACAGTGCTGAAAGGAATTGATATTGGGGGATCGGGTTGCACGCCGCAACGAAACAGGAAATGATATGATGTGATATTGGATATGAGTTGTACGTTGAGAAAGATATTGTGTTGAAACTTGGGATTGGGTTGCACACCACAATGGATTTAATGTGTTATAGTTGTTTGTGGCTGTAGCGTTATTCTCGGTGTTGTAATATAAGAATTGAGATTATGTTATTTCGGGGCCCTCATATAGTTGACCTTCAGATCTGTTTATATGTGTTTATTGCTTTATTTCTATTCCTGTTTTGTTTAATTATTATTTCGTACATGATATTTGTGAGGGACTACCATATCCTCGTTACTACTTTGTCGAGGTTAGGCTCGGCACTTACAAATTATATTGGGTCGGTTGTACTCATGCTACACTTATGCGCTTCTTGTACAAATACTGATGTTGGTCCCAGCGGCGCGTAGCGGAGACTGCTCGGTTTTGACTGCTATAGGAGACTTGAGGTAGAGCTGCTGGCGTTCGCAATCCTTTAAGTCCCCTTCTATCATGTTTTACTTTTATTCTAGTTTCAGACAGTATTTTGTTTTACTTCAGACCATATGTGTAGTATTCTAGACGCTCATGCACTTGTGACTTCGGTTTTCTGGGAGTAGTTTAGTATTGCATTATTTATATTAATACTATGTTCATTTATGACTTAATCAATTGTTAATTATCATCACCTTGTTATAATTGTTAAAACTAGTTAATTCATTAACTAACGTCAACTTGCCTAGCAAGTAGATGTTAGGTTCCATCACGGCCCCAATGTTGGAACTCCAGGTCGTAACAAGTTGGTATCAGAGCACAAGGTTGCCTAGGTCTCACGAGTCATGCGAAAGCTTAATAGAGTTTGGATGATTGATATAGTGACATCTGTACTTATCTTCTAGAGGCTATAGGGCTTTAGGAAAATTACACTTTTTTTTCTCTATCATGCGACTTTATTCTAATACTAAAGTTTGAACCATTCTATTCTTTTTCTGTAGCAGATGGTGAGGACACACACAACATCCACAATCGGGCAGGAGCCAGAGCCCCCTCTTGCAGCCACTACCAGGAGTAGGGGTCAGGGGCCTAGGGCCGAGGTAGGGGCCGTTGCAGAGGTAGAGCTCAGCCTAGAGCACGTGCAACAACACCCGCTACGGAGCCTCAAATCGAGCATGAGGAGGAAATCCCTATTAAGAATGCACCCGTGGGACCCGCTCAGGACCCAGAGGGATTCATTGTTACTCCCGTACTTCAGGACGCCCTAGTCTGCTTAGTGGGCCTTATGGAGAGTGTGGCCCAGGCCAGAGTTTTTCCTATGGCACCAGCTATCTCTCAGGCTGGGGGAGGAGCCTAGACTCCCGCCACTCACACTTCGGAGCAGATGGCTCCGTTGTACGAGACTACGACTTTTCCCGCAGTTGGAGTAGTTTAGTCCGTTATTGCTACACAACCAGGGGAGAGGCCTGCAATGGCTTCTAAAGGATTGATGAGGTTTCACAAGTTCACCAAGATCTTTCCTATTCATTTTGGTGGTACACCTTCTGAGTACCCACAAGATTATTTGGACCGTTTCCATGAGGTGTTGCACAACATGGGTATTGTGGAGTTCTATGGAGTCGACTTTGTAGTGTTTCAGATGACCATTTCTGCCAAGAGATGGTGGCAGGATTATGAGCGAGGCTGACCAGCAGGATCACCTTCACTTACTTGGGATCAGTTTTCATAGCTATTTTTGGATAAGTTCATCCCTTTTACTCTGAGAGAGGAGTACCGCAGGCAGTTTGAGCGCCTCCAGTAGGGTCGCATGACTGTTACCCAGCACGAGACCAGATTTGTGGACCTATCCCGCTATGCAACTATCTTGATTCCTACTGATATAGAGAGGATGTGGAGATTCATTGATGGTTTTACTTTTGGTATCATGCTACATATGGCCAAGGAGACATGGGGTGATATTTCTTTCTAGCACTGTAATGACCCGTCCGGTTGTTTTGAGCATTACAACCATGTTCCCTAATTTACTGCTCAATTTGTGTTTTACAGCTGTTATGTGACTTGCCGGGGTAATTGGTTCGGGTCTGGTAAGATTTTGAAATGAAATGAGACGCTTAGTCTCCAAGATGAAAACTTAAGTTGGAAAGGTTGATCGGATGTTGACTTATGTGTAAATGACCACAGAATATTATTTTGGTGATTCCAATAGCTCCGTATGGACTTAGGAGCGTGTCCGGATTGTTAATTGGAAATCTGTAGTTAAATTGGGCTTGGAATGGCTAAAACATAATTTAAGCTTGGAAGTTTGACCGGGGAGTTGATATTTTGATATCGGGGTCGGAATCCAGTTCTGAAATTCGCATAGGTCCGTTATGTCATTTATGACTTTTGTGCAAAATTTGAGGTCAATCAGACTTGATGTGATACATTTCGGTATCAAATGTAGAAGTTGCAAATTGCTTAAGTTTCATTAAGCTTGAACTGGTGTATGATTTTTGGTTTTAGAGTTGTTTGATGTGATTTGAGGTTTCGCCTAAGTTCGTATGATGTTGTAGGAGTTGTTGGTAAATTTGATTGAGGTCCCGGGGGCCTCGGGTGAGTTTTAGATGGTTGAGAGATCAAATTTGGACTTAGAACAATTGAAACTTCTTATTTCCTACTGATGCATTCGCACCTGCGGAATTTGGATCGCAGGTTCGAGCTCGTAGAAGCGGATGAGGCATCGTAGAAGCGCGACCACAAAAGCGACGCAATGATCGCTGATGCAGCCTGGGATAAGGGGGCCTTGGACCGCAGAAGCAAACACTTCATCGCAGAAGTGAGTACACAGAAGCGGACTCCTTGTCCGCAAAAGCGAAGGTTGCCGCAGAAGCGGGAGATTTACTGCAAAACTGGAACCATAGATGCGGTTAACAATTCCGCAAAAGCGGAACCTCTGGGCAGTGTACAAAAACAGAGGGTTCCGAGTTTTTGTCATTTTTGGACAATTCCAACACGGTTTTGAGTCGATATTCAAAGAGAATTCACGGACAAAATTGAGGTAAGTCACTTGTGATCATTGTTAGTCAATAATATTGGATTATCATTAAGTATTTCGACTAGATTACATTTTTTGAGGTGAAATTAGAAGATTTGGGCCTATGGATTTAAAAGTAAGAACTTGAGATTTGGAGGTTGAGTTGATGTCGGAATTTGGTAAAATTGGTATGGTTGGACTCGTGGTTGAATGAGCGTTCATATTTTGTAACTTTTATCTGGTTCCAAGATGTGGGCCCCATGGGTGCATTTTGAGATAAATTTCTGGTTTTTGTTGGAAAATCTATATTTTCATATGGAATTAATTCCTATAATTTGTATTGACTGAATCGAATTAATTGTAACTAGATTCGAGTCGATCGGAGTCGAAAAATCGAGGAAAAGGCATTCTTATAGAGTGATTGAGTTTGGCTTGAGGTAAGTGGCTTGTCTAACCCTGTGTGGGGGAAATCCCCTTAGGATTTGATACTGTTGTAACATTTTATGATATGTGAGCGCCGTGTACGTGAGGTGACGAGTGCGTACACTGGCTAAATTTGGAAATATCGATTCTTACTGAGTAGTCTTCTTTTAAATTCTTTAACTGAGTTGCTTTAGTATATGTAGTGATCATGCTTAGCCTAGTATCACATGCCTACTTGCCTTAACTCTTACTTGCAATATGTGCAACATGCTTAGCTGAATTACCTTTTTCCTTGATTTGATTTAAATCTTTAACTGTAAGATTTTTGCTATAAATTCACTATTTTCCTCAGATTATCTGTTTCATATTTAATTTGGGACTACGAGGCAGTTCCTCGAGAGATCCCCCTGTACTGTATATTTACTTTTAGGACTACGAGGTGGTTCCTCGGGAGATCCCACTGTACTGCATATTTACTTTGGGACTACGAAGGGGTTCCTCGGGAGATTCCCATGTACTGCATATTTACTTTTGGGACTACGAGGCGGTTCCTCAGGAGATCCCCTGCACCGTATATTTACTTTTGGGACTATGAGGCGGTACCTCAGGAGCGCCCCTGTTGTTTACCTCTATTTGATGTGTTGTTCACTCCTCAGTCATTTAATTATATTATTATATCCTTTGTCTTAGTTTTTTATAATGTTGAGTAGGGCCTGACCTGACCTCATCACTACTCTACCAAGGTTAGGCTTGGCACTTACTGGGTACTTCCTACCAGACTAGGTATCAGTGAACTAGCTGCACGCAGAGACTTCAAGGTATATCTTCTAGCATCCGTAGACCTCAGAGTCCCCCTTCTATCTTTATCATGTTGTTTTCCTTATTTTAGTAGACTCTGATGTATAGAGACATTTAGTATTCCTCTTAGAAGCTTGTGACTTTTTTCTACTAGGTTTTTGGGAGATTTTCGTTCTTGACTTACAATTTTCTTTTATTACAACTATTGAGGTTTGAGTTTCAGAATTTTATTATGTTATTTCGCAATTTGTTAGGCTTACCTAGTCTTAGAGACTAGGTGCCACCACGACATCCTACAGAGGGTGAATTGGAGTCGTGACAAGTTGGTATAAGAGCTCTAGGTTCATAGGTGTTATGAATCATAAGCAAGTTTAGTAGAGTCTCGCGGATCGGTACAGAGATGTCTGTACTTATATTTGGGAGGCTATGGAATTGTTAGGAAAATGTTCACTTCTTTGATTCCTTATCGTACGCATTTGTTGACTTGGAAATTCTAAACCCTTATCTTTTTATTCTCTCACGGATGGTGAGGACACGCACAACTAGATCCGATGATCAGACACGCACGACCCCTGTTGGAGCCGCAAGAGGCCGGGGCAGAGGTCGAGAAAGACCACGTGGTGCAACAAGAGTACCTGCACGTGATTCTGCAGTAGAGCCACCAGTAGCTCCAGTTGGAGAGCAGGCACCTAAGACGCCTGTTACTACCCCTACACTTCAGGAGACTCTTGCCTAGTTTTTGAGCATGTTTGCCACTCTATCTCATGCAGGGTTGATTCCACTTGCTCCTGCCACATCTCAGGCCGGGGTAGGAGCACAGACTTTTGCCGCCCGTACCCCAAAGCCACGGGCCCTGGTTGACCATGCCCCAGAGGATATACCAGTGTATCCAGTTATCCCAGTTCGGCTCGAGGTTAGGGCAGTAGTTTCGGAGGGGGAGCAGCTCAGGCTCGAGAGGTACAAGAAGTACCACCCTCCCACTTTCAATGGTTTGGCTTCAGAGGATGCTCAGGGTTTTCATGAAGAATGTCACCGCATCCTCCGTAGTATGGGTATTATGGATTCTAGTGGGGTTTCTTTCACGACATTCCAGCTTAGAGGAGCGGCCTACCAGTGGTGGCGGGCATACCGGTTGGATAGTCCAGCTGAGGAAACTTCACTCACTTGGACTCAGTTTTTAGATATGTTCTTGAAGGAATATGTTCCTCAGAGTCTTAAAGATGCATGACGTGCAGAGTTTGAGTAGTTGCGCTAGGGTTCTATGAACGTGTCAGAGTATGCGATCCTATTAAGTGATTTGGCTAGGCATGCACCAGTCTTGGTGCTACTGTTCGAGAGCGGGTTTGTCGATTTATTGAGGGGTACCACCTTAGTATCAGATTCAGTATGGCTCGAGAGCTGGAGATGGACATCGTATACCAGCATATTGTCAATTTCTAGGAGATATGAGGGTATGCAGATCGGGGAGAGAGAAGAGAGAGAAGCTAAGAGACTTCAAAATTCTGCCACGCATAACAATTCTTGTGCCCCAACTACAGCTCTTCAGAGTAGGGGTTATAGGAGTTTCCCTGTTCATTCAGCACTTCCAGCCGCCAGCAGTACTCCGACCACTCATAGGCCTAGGTTCCCTATTATGCACCGTCAATGTCTAGTGTACCTCCTGTACGGGGTGCTTCTAGTGGTCAGTCTAGTCGATCAGGCCTGAGCCAGTCACAACAGCCACGTCCTCCGAGATTTTGTTTTGAGTATGGTGACACTCGTCATATGGTGAGGGATTGCCCCAGATTCAAGAGGGGTAGACCTCGATAGATTTTGTAGGCCCCACCTATTTTACATGGCCCTCAGGCTTCTCAGGACATGGTTACTGCACCAGTTTCCACTCCACCTACACAGCCAGCTAGAGGTGGAAGTCGAACAGGTAGAGGTCGCCCTAGAGACAGAGGCTAGGCCAGATATTATGCCCTTCCTACTAGGACAGAGGCAGTTGCATTAGATTCTGTTATCACAGGTATTATTCAGGTCTGTCATAGAGATGCATCAGTCTTATTTGATCCAGTCTCCACTTATTGTTATATGTCATATTAGTTTGCCCCGTATTTGGGCGTACGCCATGATTCTTTGAGTTCTTCTGCTTATGTATCTACACATGTGGGTGAATCTATTATTGTTGACTGCGTGTATCAGTCGTGTTTGATTGTTATCAATGGTTTTGAGACCATAACTGATTTATTATTGCTTAGTATGGTGGATTTCGATATTTATTTTGGCATGGACTTGTTGCCGCCCAATCACGCTATCCTTGATTGTTACGCCAAGACGGTGACGTTGGTTGTGCTAGGTCTACCGCGGCTAGAGTGGAGAGGTACCTTAGATTATGTTCCTAGCATGGGTGTTTCATTTCTTAAGGCTCAACGAAGGGGTGTGATGTGTATCTGGCCTATGTGAGTGAGGTTAGTGTTGATACTAATACTGTGGAATCAGTTCCTGTAGTAAAGGATTTTCCTGATGTATTTCCATCGGATCTTCCGGGTATGCCACCCGATAGGGATATAGACTTTGGTATTGATTTGTTACCCGTCACTCAGCCCATTTCTATTCCACCATATCGTATGGCCCTAGCAGAACTGAAAGAATGAAAAGGGCAGTTACAAGAGCTACTTGATAAGGGTTTTGTTCGTCCCAATGTATTTCCTTGGCGTGCTCTTGTCTTATTTGTGAAGAAGAAAGATGGTTTTATGCGGATGTGTATTGATTACCACCAGTTGAACAAGGTTACAGTGAAGAACAAGTATCCATTGCCTCGTATTGATGACCTATTTGATCAGCTTCAGGGTGCCAGAGTGTTCTCTAAGATCGACTTGCGTTCAAGTTATCATCAGTTGAAGATTCGGGAGCCAGATATCCCGAAGACTGCCTTCAGGAATCGGTATGGTCATTATGAATTCCTTGTGATGTCTTTTGGGATGACTAACGCCCAACAACATTTATGCAATTGATGAACAGTGTATTTCAGCCCTATCTTGACTCCTTTGTCATTATGTTTATTGACGACATTCTGGTGTATTCCCGGAGTCAAGAGGATCATGAACAACACCTGAGGATTGTGCTTCGAACTTTGAGAGAAAATAAATTATATGCAAAATTTTCAAAGTGTGAATTCTCGCTTGATTCAATGGGAATTTTGTGTCATATAGTTTCGTGCGAGGGGATCAAGGTAGATCCGAAGAAGATTAAGGCAGTACAGAGTTAGTCTAGACCATCCTCAGCTACGGAGATCCATAGTTTTCTTGGATTGGCGAGGTATTATCGCCGATTTGAAGAGGGTTTGGTTTCTCTTGTATTGCCGCATCTATGACCAAAGTAACACAGAAGGGTGCTCCATTCACATGGACCGAGGAGTGTGAGGATAGCTTTCAAAAGCTCAAGACTGCTTTGACTACAACCCCAGTATTGGTGTTGCCTATAGGTTCATGATCTTATACTGTATATTATGATGCGTCGCGGATTGGTCTCGGTATGGTGTTGATGCAGTATGGTATGGTGATTGCCTACGCATCCAGGCAACTGAAGGTGTATGAAAAGAACTATCTTGTCCATGACCTCGAGTTAGCAGCTATTGTTCATGACTTGAAGATTTTGGCGGCACTATTGTATGGCGTCCCTTGTGAGATCTACACCGATCACCGGAGTTTGCAGCATCTGTTCAAATAGAAGAATCTTAACTTAACTCAGCAGAGGTGGTTGGAGCTGCTTAAGGATCTTGATATCACCATTTTGTACCATCCCGGGAAGGCCAATGTGGTGGCCGATGCCTTGAGTCACGGGGCGGAGAGTTTGGGGAGCTTAGCATATCTACCAGCAGTAGAGAGGCCATTGGCATTGGATGTTCAAGCCTTAGCCAACCGATATTTTAGATTGGATATTTCTGAGCCGAGTCGAGTGTTTGCTTGTGTAATCTCTCGGTCTTCTCTTTATGATCGTATCAGGGAGTGTCAGTATGATGACCCCCATTTTCTTATCCTTAAGGACGTAGTTCAGTACGGTGATGCCAGGGAAGTCACTATTGGAGATGACAGTGTATTACAGATGCAGGGCAAGCTATGTGTGCCCAACGTAGATGGTTTGCGTGAGTTGATTCTCTAGGAGGCTCATAGTTCACGGTAGTCCATTCATCCGGGTGCTGCAAAGATGTTTCAGGACTTGAGGAAACACTATTGGAGGAGGCGGATGACAAAAGACATAGTGAAAAATGTAGCTCGGTGCCTAAATTGCCAACAGGTGAAGTATGGGCATCACGACCTGGTGGATTGCTTTAGAAGTTAGAGATTCCAGAATGGAAATGGGAGCGGATCACTATGGATTTTATTATTAGACTCCCACGAACTCAGAGGAAGTTCGATGCAGTTTGGGTGATTGTGGATAGACTAACCAAGTCAACTCATTTCATTCCTGTGGTTACTACTTACTCTTCGGAGCAGCTGGCTCAGGTTTACATTCGCGAGATTGTCTTTTACATCACGGTTCTGGAGGGTCGTACAACGTGAGTTGGGTACTCGGGTAGAGTTGAATACAGCATTTCACCCTCAAACGGACGGACAATCCGAGTGCACTATTCAGATATTGGAGGATTTGCTTCGTGCATGTGTGATAGATTTTGGGGGTTCTTGGGATCAATTTCTGCCACTGGCAGAGTTTGCTTACAATAACAACTACCAATCAAGCTTTCAGATGGCTCCGTATGAGGCTTTATATAAGAGACGGTGTTGATCTCCGGTGGGTTGGTTTGAGCTGGGTGGGACTAGGCTACTGGGTACTGATTTGGTTCAGAATGCTTTGGAGAAGGTTAAATCGATTCAGGAGCGGCTTCACACGGCATAGTCTAGATAGAAGAGATATGCCGACCGGCAGGTCCGTGATGTTGCTTATATGGTTGAGGAGAAGGTTCTACTCAAGATTTCACCCATGAAAGGTGTGTTGAGGTTCGGGAAGAAGGGCAAGTTTATCCCTCGGTATATTGGGCCGTTTGAGGTACTTAAGAAGATTGGAGATGTGGCTTATGAGCTTGCATTGCCGCCTAGTCTATCGAGTGTTCATCCAATATTTCATGTATCTATGCTCCAGAAGTATGTCGGGGATCCGTCTCATGTTTTGGATTTCAGCACAGTGCAGTTGGATGGTAATTTGACTTATGATGTGGAGCTGGTGGCCATTTTAGACCGGCAGGTTCGAAAGTTGAGATCAAATAACATAGCTTCAGTGAAAGTGCAGTGGAGAGGCCAGCCAGTTGGAGAAGCTACTTGGGAGACTGAGCGAGAGATGCAGAGCAAATATCCACACCTATTTGAGACTCCAGGTATAATCCCAAACCCGTTCGAGGATGAACGTTTGTTTAAGAGAGGGAGAATGTAACCACCCGACCGATTATTTTGAGTATTACAACCCCGTTCCCCTATTTACTGCTCAATTTGTGCTTTACAGTTGTTATGTGACTTGCTGGGGTAATTGGTTCGGATCTGATGAGATTTTGAAATGAAATGAGACACTTCGTCTCCAAGATGAAAACTTAAGTTGAAAAGGTTGATCGGATGTTGACTTATGTGTAAATGACCCCGGAATAGAATTTTGATGATTCCAATAGCCCCGTATGTTGATTTTGGACTTAGGAGCATGTCCGGATTGTTAGTTGGAATCCATAGTTAAATTAGTCTTGGAATGACTAAAATAGAAATTTAAGCTTGAAAGTTTGACCGGGGAGTTGACTTTTTGATATCTGGGCCGGAATCCTGTTCTGAAAATTTTCATAGGTTCGTTATGTCATTTATGAATTGTGTACAAAAATTGAAGTCAATCAGACTTGATTTGATAGGTTTCAGCATCGAATGTTGAAGTTGCAAATTTCTTAAGTTTCATTAAGCTTGAATTGGGGTATGATTCGTGGTTTTAACATTGTTAGATGTGATTTGAGATTTCCACTAAGTTCGTATGATGTTTTAGGACTTGTTGGTATATTTGGTTGAGGTCCCAAGGGCTCGTGTGAGTTTCGGATGGTTAACAGATCAAATTTGGACTTAGAACAATTCAAACTTGTTGTTGTTTACTGATGTAATTGCACCTGCGGAATTGGGCTCACATGTGCGACCTCGTAGAAGCGAGACTGGCATCGCAGAAGCGGATGAGGCATTGCAGATACGGCCTGGGCTAAGGAAGCCTCGGATCGCAGAAGCGAACGCTTCATCGTAGAAGCAAGTACGCAGAAACGGACTCCTTGTCTGCAGAAGCGAAGGCTGCTGCAGAAGCGGGAGATTTACCGCAAAAGCAGAACAGCAGATGCGGTTAAAAATTCCGCATAAGCGAAACCTCTGGGCAGTGTACAAAAACAGAGGGTTCCGAGGTTTTTTCATTTTTGGACCTTTCCAACACAGTGTTTAGGCGATTTTCAGAGAGAATTTACGAGAAAACATAAGTCACTTGTGATCTTTGTTAGTCAATAATATTGGATTATCATTGAGTATTTCGATTAGATTACATGTTTTTGATGTGAAATTAGAGGATTTGGGCCTAGGGATTTAAAAGTAAGAATTTGAGATTTGGAGGTCGAGTTGATGTTAGAATTTGGTAAAATTGGTATGGTTGGACTCGTGGTTGAATGTGCGTTCATATTTTATAACTTTTGTCGGGTTCTGAGATGTGGGCCCCACAAGTGATGTTTGAGTTAAATTTTGGCTTTTTGTTGAAAGATCTGTATTTTCATATGGAATTAATTTTTATAATTTGTATTGATTGAATCGAAATAATCGTGATTATATTCGAGCCGATTGGAGTCGGAAAATCAAGGGAAAGGCATTCTTATCGACTGATTGAGCTTGGCTTGAGGTAAGAAGCTTGTGTAACCCTGTGTGGGGGAAATCCCCTTGGGATTTGATACTGTTGTAACATTTTGTGATATGTGAGCTCCATGTACGCGAGGTGACGAATGTGTACGCGGGCTAAATTTAGAATTATCGGTTCTTGCTGAGTAGTCTTCTTTTAAATTCTTTAACTGAGTTGTTTTAGTATATGTAGTGATCATGTTTAGCCTAGTATCACATATCTACGTGCCTTAACTCTTACTTGCAATATGTGCAACATGCTTAGCTAAATTACCTGTTTTCTTGATTTGATTTAAATCTTTAACTGTAAGATTCTTGCTATAAATTCCTTGTTTTCCTCCGTTTATCTGTTCCATATTTATTTGGGCACTACGAGATGGTTCCTCGGGAGATCCCCTTGTATTGCATATTTACTTTTGGGGCTACGAGGCGGTTCCTCAGGAGATCCCCTTATACTGCATATTTGCTTTAGGACTATGAGGCGGTTCCTCGAAAGATCCCCCTGTACTGCATATTTACTTTTGGGGCTATGAGGCAGTTCCTCGGGAGATCCCCCTGTACTGCATATTTACTTTGGGACTACGAGGCGGTTCCTCGGAAGATCCCCCTATACTGCATTTATACTTTTGGGACTACTAGGCGGTTCCTCGGGAGATCCCCTGCACCGTGTATTTACTTTTGGGACTATGAGGCGGTACCTCGGGAGCGCCCCTGTTGTTTACCTCTATTTGATGTGTTGTTCACTCCTCAGGCATTTCGTTATATTTTTATATCCTCTGTCTTAATCTATTATTTCCAGTAGGGCCTGCCCTGACCTCGGTACTACTCTACCGAGGTTATGCTTGGCACTTACTGGGTACTGTTGTGGTGTACTCATACTACACTTCTACACATCTGTTTGTGTAGATCCAGGTACTTCCTCTCAGACCAGTTATCAGTGAACTAGCTGCATGCGAATAGTTCAAGGTATATCTGTTATTTTCCTTATTTTAGTAGACTCTGAGGTATAGAGACATTTAGTATTCCTCTTAGAAGCTTGTGACTTGTTTTTACCTGGTGTTTGGGATATTTTAGTTCTTGACTTACAATTTTCATTTATTACAACTATTGAGGTTTGAGTTTCAGACTCTTATTATGTTATTCTGTAATTTGTTAGGCTTACCTAGTCTTAGAGACTAGGTACCATCACGACATCCTACAGAGGGTGAATTGGGGTCATGACAAGCAGGCGGTAGAGATTGCTAGACGGATCGAGATAATTCGTAGTCGGAGTAGACAGGCGGTATCTGAGAACATGCCTTGTCATTTTGGTGGTTTTAGTAGTGCCTCCTATGGAGGTAGAGGTTCATTTGGTAGAGTCCATCCTTACAGACCGATTCACTCTGCGCGTCAGGTAGCATACCGTGCTTCGAGCAGTCTTGGTTCTTATGTGTCTCGTCCTAAGCCAACATTCAGTACACGTTCAACTCCTATTCGTGCACCATCGCTATAGAGTTTCTACAATGGTTATTCGTGTCATTAGGGATCATCTCAGACTCAACAGTTAGGTCAGCTGCGGGGTTGCTTTGAGTGCGGTGATGCATGTCACATCAGGAGGTACTGTCCTAGGTTGATGAGCAGTAGACCACAACAGGACTCATGCCATGATTCCGGAAACGGTTACTCCACTAGCCATACAGCCAGCTAGAGGGGGTGGGGGTCAGGCATCTGGAGGTGGTGGTCAGGCCGTTGGAGGTGGAGGATAGAAAGTTAGAGGTATTCCGAGAGGCGGAGGTCAGAGTGGTGGGGCTCAGCCCAGTTTTTATGCATTCTCAGCTAGACCTGAGGCAGATCATCTAATGTCGTCATCACATGTATTGTTCCAGTTTTTCATAGAGATACTTCAGTTTTATGTGATCTGGGATCTACTTATTCATACATGTCATCCTAGTTTGCTCCATATCTAGTTATGCCTCGTGATTCCTTAGGTGCTCCTATTTTGTGTCCCCTCCTATGGGAGATTCTATTATGGTAGATCGTATTTATCACTCGTGTGTGATTTATATCGGGAGCTATAAGACTAGGGTAGACCTTTTGCTTCTTGATATGGTGGACTTTGATGTTATCTTAGGCATTGATTGGTTGTCACCTTATCATACTATTTTGGACTATCACGGCAAGACCCTGACATTAGCCATGCTAGGGTTGCCTCAATTAGAATGGAGAGGGACTTCTGGCCATTCTACTAGCAAGGTTATTACTTATGTGAAGGCTTGGCGAATGGTCGAGAAGGGGTGTTTGGCATATTTGGCCTATATCCGCGATCTTAGTACGGAAATTCCTTCCATAGATTTAGTACGAGCTGTGCGCGAGTTTCTAGAGGTGTTTCCTACAGATTTGTTGGGGATTCTATCCGATAGAGATATCAACTTCTGCATTGATCTGGTTTCGGGCACTCAGCCCTTTCTACTATACCATACCGTATGACCCTAGTTGAATTGAAAGAATTGAAGGAGTAGTTGCAAGATTTGATTGATATGGGATTCATTAGACCTAGTGTCTTTCCTTGGGGTGCACTGTGTTTTTGTGAAAAAGAAGGATGGAACAATGAGGATCTGTATAGACGATTGGTAGTTGAACAAAGTCACTACCAAGAACAGGTATCCTTTGCCAAGGATTGATGACATATTTGATCAGCTTCAGGGTGCCAAGGTGTTTTCCAAGATTGACTTGAGATTTGGCTAACATTAGTTTAGGATTAGGGCATCAGATGTCCCTAGTTCTTAGTGATGTCCTTTGGCTTGACTAATTCCCCAGCAACATTTATGGATTTGATGAGCCAGTTGTTCAAGCCCTATTTGGATTCTTTTGTGATCGTCTTCATTGATGATATTTTGTTCTACTCCCGTAGTTTAAAGGAGCATGAGCAACATCTGTATATTGTACTTTAGACCTTGAGAGATCGTCAGTTATATGCCAAGTTTTCAAAGTGTGAGTTCTGGTTGGACTCAATTGCCTTTTTGTGCCATGTTGTATCTTTTGACGACATTTAAATAGATTCTAAGAAGATTGAGGCAGTTCAGAACTGGCCTAGACCTACTTTAGCTATAGAGATTCGGAGCATCCTGAGTTTGGTGGGTTATTATCGCCAATTCATGGAGGGGTTTTCATCAATCTCAGCCCCATGGACCAAGTTGACCCAGAAGGGTGCTCTTTTCAGATGGTTTGACGAGTGTGAGTTGAGCTTCCAGAAGCTCAAGACTGCATTGACTACATCTCTAGTGTTGGTGTTGCATACATGTTTGGGATCCTACACCGTGTATTATGATGCAGTGCCTAATGGGCTTGGCTCAATATTGATGCAGGATGGTTGGGTGATTGCCTACGCGTCTCGGCAGTTTAAGGTTCATAAGAAGAATTACCCTATTCATGATTTAAAGTTGGCAGCCATTGTTCACGCACTGAAGATTTGAAGGCACAATCTATACAACTTTCATTGTGAGGTCTATACCGACTATCGGAGTCTACATCACCTGTTCAAGCAGAAAGACCTTAATTTGTGGCAGCGGAGATGGTTAGAGTTGTTGAAAGACTATGATGCCACCATATTATATCATCCAGGGAAGGCCAATATAGTGGCCGATGCATTGAGTAGGAAGGCAGAGAGCATGGGTAATTTGGCATATATACTGGTAGCAGAGAGGCCACTAGCCATGGATGTTTATGATTTATCCAATCGGTTTGTGAGATTGGATGTTTTGGAGCCCAATCGGGTTCATGCTTGTGTTGTGGCACAGTCTTCATTGTTAGTGCATATGAAGGCTCGCCAGTTTGATGATCCTCACTTGTTGGTGTTGATGGATATGGTGCAGTGGGGTGGTTCTAAGGAGGTTGTGATCGGTGATGATGGTGTTATACGGTGTCAATGACGAATTTGTATTCCAAATATTGATGGGTTGAAAGAGGTAATCCTTGAGGAGGCACACAGTTTGCACTATTCCATTCATCTAGGTGTCGCGAAGATGTACCGTAACTTGAAACATCACTATTGGTGGCGAAAAATGAAGAATGTCATCGTTGCTTATGTATCTTAGTGTTTGAATTGTCAACGGGTGAAGTATGAACCTTAAAAACCAGGTGGATTGACTCAGAGATTAGAGATACCAAAGTGGAAGTGGGATCGCATCACTATGGATTTTGTGGTAGGCTTGCCATGGACCTTGAAGAAATATTATGCAGTCTGGGTTATTGTCGACCGGTTGACTAAGTCCACATACTTCATTCCGGTGGCAACTTCCTATTCTTCATAGAGATTGGCTCAAATTTACATTTATGATATTATCCACCTGCAAGGCGCCTGCAGGGCGTACCCATTTCCATTATTTCTGGATGAGTCATGCAATGCACATCGTATTTTGGAGAGGCGTGCAATGTGAGTTGGGCACGCGAGTTGAGATGAGCATAGCATTTCATCCTCAGATAGATAGATAGTCCGTGTGTACTATTCAGATCTCGGAGGACATGTTACGCAGTTGTGTTATGGACTTTAGAGGTTTATGGAACCAGTTCTTACCTCTTGCAGAGTTTGCCTACAATAACAGTTACAAGTTGAGTATTTAGATGATGCCGTACGAGGCATTATATGGGAGGTGATATCGTTCACCGATTGGTTTGTTTGAGCCCAGAGAGGCTAGGTTGTTGGGCACCGATTTGGTTCGGGATTCCTTGGAGAAAGTCAAGTTGATTCAAGATCGGCTTCGTACAACATAGTCTAGGCAGAAGAGTTATACTGATCGGAGTGCTCGTTATGTAGCATTTATGGTGTGACAGAGGTATTTACTTAGAGTTGCACCCATGAAGGGTGTGACGAGGTTCGGTAAGATGGGAAAGTTGATCCCTAGGTATATTGGTCCTTTTGAGATCCTTGCGAGAGTTAGTGAGGTAGCCTACAGACTTGCATTGCCACCCAGCTTATCAGGAGTTCACACAGTGTTCCATGTTTCCATCCTCCGGATGTATAATGGTGATCTGTCACATGTATTAGATTTCAACTCAGTCCAATTGGACAAGGATTTGACCTATGAGGAAGAGCTGGTGGCCATTCTAGATCGGCAGGTTCGAAAGTTGAGATCATAGAGTTTTCCTTCTATGAAAGTGCAATGGAGAGGTCAGCCGATTGAGGCAGCTACCTGGGAGTCCCATTCTGATATATGGAGTAGATACCCACACCTTTAACTAGTCCATGTACTTTTCTACGTCCGTTCGAGAATGAACATTTATTTTAGAGGTGGAAAATATGACGACCCGATAGGTCGTTCTAAATACTAGCCCTTATTTCTATGATTCGAGATCTCTATTATATTCATTTAATATTTCTTGATTTATGTGCATAATCCGTGTTTTTTCCAGAATTATACCTGAAGTCTTAAATATGTGTGGATATTTGCTCCGCATATCCCCCTCAATCTCCCAAGTAGCTTCGCCGACTGGCTGGCCTTTCCACTGTACTTTCACTGAAGCTATGTTTTTTGATCTCAACTTTCAAACCTACCGGTCTAAAATGGCCACCGTCTCCACATCATAAGTCAAGTTACCATCCAACTGCACTGTACTGAAATCCAAAATATGAGACGGGTCTCCGACATACTTTCGGAACACCGATACATGAAACACTAAGTGAACACCCGATAGATTAGGTGGAAAAGCAAGTTCATAAGCCACCTCTCCAATCTTCTTAAGTATTTCAAAAGGTCCAATATACCTAGGACTCGATTTGTCCTTCCTCCCAAATCTCATAACACCCTTCATAGGCAAAACTCGGAGTAGTACCTTCTCTCCTACCATGTAAGAAACATCACGAACCTTGGTAGACATAACTCTTCTGTCTAGACTGCGTTGTGCAAAGTCGATCTTGAATCAATTTAACCTTTTCCAAAGCATCCTGAACTAAATCAGTACCCAATAGTCTAGCCTCAACTGGCTCAAACCAACCCACCAGAGACTGACACCATCTCCCATATAAAGCATCATACAGAGCCATCTGGATGCTCGATTGGTAGTTGTTATTATAGGCAAACTCTGCAAGTGGCAAAAACTTATCCCAAGAACCTCCAAAATCTATAACAAAAGCGCGTAGCTTATCTTCCAATATCTGAATAGTGCACTCAAAGTGGCAATCCATCAGAGGGTGAAATTCTCGTTGTAATGCTCTCCAAAACTATGATATAAAATGCGAGCCCCGATCTGAAATGATGGACACTGACACACCGTGAAAGCAAACAATCTCACGGATATAAATCTCAGCCAATCGCTCTAAAGAATAAGTAGTACCGACTGGAATAAAATACGCGAACTTGGTCAACCGATCTACAATCACCCAAACTACATCAAACTTCCTCAAAGTCCGTGGGAGTCCAACTACGAAGTCCATGATAATACACTCCCACTTCCATTCAGGAATTTCAAGTCTCTGAAGCAATCTGCCTGGTCTCTAATGCTCGTACTTCACCTACTGACAATTTAAATACTAAGCTACAAACCCCACTATATGTTTCTTCATTTTGCTCCACCAATAGTGTTGTCTCATGTCCTGATACATCTTAGCGGAACCCGAATGAATGGAATACCGCGAACTATAGGCCTCCTCAAGAATCAACTCTCATAGTCCATCTACATTTTGCACACAAATCGAACCCTGCATCCTCAATACCCCATCATCCCCAATAGTAACATCTCTAGCATCGCCGTACTGAACTGTGTCCTTAAGGAAAAGCAAAGGGGGGTCATCATACTGGCGCTCTCGGATGCGATCATATAAAGAAGATTGAGAAACCACACAATCTAGAACCCGACTGGGCTCCGAAACTTCTAATCTCACGAATGGATTGGCCAAGGTCTGAACATCAACTACAAAAGGCCTTTCACCAATAGAAATGAATGCAAGGCTACCCATACTCACCGCATTTCTATTAAAGGCATCGGCCACCACATTGGCCTTCCCGGGATGATACATAATAGTAATATCAAAGTCCTTTAGTAGCTCCAACCATCTTGGTTGCCTCAAATTTAGATCCTTCGATTTGAATAAGTGTTGATGTAATGACCTGACCGTTCGTTTTGGGTGTAGTAGCCCCGATCCCCTATTTACTATTTTCCCTATATCTGTTTCTACTTATATGACTCGCCGGGAGGTCTTGTTTTTTGGTTTCGGAGTATTTTGGGATACGTAGTCCCTAAAAACGAAAGCTTAAGTCTTAGGATTTTGACCGTAGTTGGAAGTATGTGAAGACGACTCCGGAATGGAGTTCTGTTAGTTTCGTTAGCTCTGTTGGGTGAGTTTGGACTTAGGAGCATGTTCAAACTATAAATTTGAGGTATGTAGCTAATTTAGACTTGAAATGGAGAAAGTCGAATTTTTGAAAGTTTGACCGGGAGTTGAATTTTTGATATCGGGGTCGGATTCCAATTTCGAAAGTTAGAGTGGGCCCATTTTGTTGAATATGACTTGTGTGCAAAATGTGAGGTCAATCAGACATGGTTTGGTAGGTTTTGGCATCGTTTGTGGAATTGGTAAGTTTAGTAGTTTGTAGGGTTGAATCTAGGTGTAATTGGTGTTTTGATGTTGTTGTGAGTGATTCGAACATTCGACTAAGTTCGCCTGGGGTTATATGACTTATTGGTATGTTTGATTGAGGTCTCAGGGGCCTCAGGGGTGTTTCGGATGCCTATCAGAAGGAAATTTAAACTTAGGCATTGGTGGTTTCTTCTAGTGTTCTGGTGTTTCGCACTTGCGGTGGGATCCCGTAGCTGCGGATCCTCAGAGGCAAATAGGAGGACGCAGATACCGGCAAGGTTGGTTTGGACTGGAAGCACATGTGCGAGGATATGAGCGCATCTGCGAAACTGCTGATGCAGAAAAAGGCCTGAGTGGGAAGATCGCAGAAGCGGTCAGGGCCCGCAGGTGCGAATATGTGACCGCAGATGAAGAATCTAGGAGCTTAAGTGGGATCCGCACCTCCAATGGAATTTCCGCAGGTGCGACATCGAAGATGCGACAGGAGGCCCGCAGGTGCGGTTTTGCTGGGCAGAACCTAAAAATAGAAGACTTCGAGATTTTTCACCATTTCCACATTTTGGAACTCTGAATTTGGAGGATTTTGAAGTGTTTTCTGAGGTAAGCTCCTTGTACCTATTTATCTTCAATAATGGTGTTTACATACTGATTTTACACCTAGTTGGTGAGTTTTTGAGGTGAGATTTGGGAGAGTAGGTCTTGGGAATTGGAGAGTAAATATTGGGGTTTTGGAGGGGCAAATGATGTCGGATTTTAATAAATTTAGTATGGTTGGACTCGTGAGTGAATGGGCTTTAAGGTTTTGTAGCTTTTGTCGAGTTTCGAGATATGTGCCCGGGGGGCGGGTTGAGCCTATTTCGGATTTTGACTTATAATTTCGTATTGTTTCTTGTGGAATTGATTCTTTTAGCCTACATTAATAATATCATATTGCTTGTGGCTAGATTCGGGGCATTTCGAGATTGATTCGAGGGGTAAAGGCATTGCAGAGTAGGATTTTGTGCGGTTTGAGGTAAGTAACAGTTTTAAATCTGGTCCTGAGGGTATGAAACCCCGGATTTTGGTATGATGTGACTATTGTTTAGGTGACGCACATTCTAGGTGACAAACGTGTAGGTGTGCACCGTGGGGGATTATGACTTGGTCCGTCCCATGAGACTGTAAAGTCGAATAGCCTATCGTTAATTACCTGCTCTCTCTATGTTATAGAAATTGGACTGCAAATCATGTTAGAAATCATGCTTGGACTATGTGATAATACTATTGGGACCCGCAGAGGTTGTGTACTTGTTGAAGTATTTGCTAATTGTTGTCTTGTACTCAGTCATGGTTTTACTTGCGTATCATATCTCAGTCTCTTCTTGATTCTTATTTATAGAATATGTTATTTTTATTTGGGTTGATCTTTATGATTTCCGAGAGCTTGAGAGACTAGAGAGGTTGGCTACTGAGTTAGGGCCTGAGTGCCGATCTGTGAGCTATATGTATGTATATGGATCGGGTTGCACGCCGCAATGAGCCTTAGGGCTGTATATGGATCGAGTTGCACGCCGCAACGAGCCTCAGGGCTGTATATATATATATGGATCGGGTTGCACGCCGCAGTGAGGCTTATGACTATTTATATGGGATCGGACTGCACGTCATAGCGATATAGCGCTTGGGCTGAAGGAGCCCCACCGGAGTCTGCACACCCCCAGTGAGCGCAGATACCTATTGAGTGTAAGTACTGAGGGCTGAGAGCCGAGTGATTGAGCTATTGTAACGAGTTGAGTGACTGTTACCCTGAGAGGCTATTTTTGTTTTTCATTTGTTGATGCACTTAGTTGCTATCTGTCATTGTTGTGAAATTTCTGAAAGATTATATATCCGGATTACCTGAACTTTAACTGTATAAACTGATTTGACTTACTGACTTAGTTGTACTCATGCAATACACTGCACTTCATGTGCAGATCTAGGTGTATTTGATCACTGAGGTCGTTGAGTTCGTGCGCGATCGAGTACCGGAGATTACGAGGTAGCTGCCGCCATCCACAGAACTTGTCTCTCCTTTTATGTTTTTTTGTCTTTTCTGTATTGATACTTAGACATTGTTTGTATTAGACTAGATATCTAGATGCTCACGACTTAGTGACACTCCGATGATGGGCTATTTTGCTGCACTTATACTTTGGGTTTTAGCCCGTTTTTATGAAAGACTCTGGGTATTTTAAATATATTAATTCATTTATGATAAATATTGAAAGTGTTTTGGAGATGTCGGCTTGCCTAGTATCATGTTAGGCGCCATTACGACGTGTTAGAGTTTGGGTTGTGACAAGTTGGTATCAGAGCATAGGTTACATAGGTTTCACGAGTCATGAGCAGGGTTAGTAAAGTCTTGCGGATCGGTACGTAGATGTCTGTACTTATCTTCGAGAGGCTGCAAAACCCTTAAGAAATTTCATATTCTTTAATTCTTGTCGTGCGAATCTTTTGATTCTGCTAACTAAACTTCTATTGCTCTAATTCTCTCACAGATGGTGAGGACGCGTACTACGAGGGAGGATGGACAACCACCATTACCATCAGTCAGGGCTGCGAGAGGCCGAGGTCACGGTAGGGGCAGAGGTGCAGCTCGCACCACAGCTAGGGCGGCCCCTGCAGATACACCAGTTGCACGAGTTCATGAGCAGGCTCCAGTTGTGGATGAGCCTGTGGGACCAGCTCAGGCACCACCTATGCCTATTGTGATTCCAGGACTTTAGGAGGACTTACCTTAGATTCTAACTGCGTGTACCAGTCTTGCTAAAGCGGTCTCTGTTCCGGCCGCAGCAGCCACTTCTCAAGCCAAGGGAGGCGCTCAGACTCACGCCACCTGCACAGCAAAGCAGGTGGTACATATATTCCAGACACCGGGGGCACCACCAGCCCAACCAGTTACCACTGCTCAAGATTATATGGTTCCTACTATGCCTGAGGGTGAGAAGCGTAGATTGGAGAGGTTTGGGAGGCTCTAGCCTCCAGTTTTCAATGGTGGAGAGGGAGAGGATGCACAAGGTTTCTTGGATAGGTATTAGAGGATACTCCATACGACAGTTATTTTGGAGACCAGTGGGGTCTTATTCACTACCTTTCAGTTCTCGGGGGATGCATTCAGTTGGTGGGAGGCTTACGAGAGGCGTAGGCCAGTCGGCACAACACCCCTTACCTTGCAGCAGTTCTCTGTTCCCTTTCTAGAGAAGTTCGTGCTTCAGTCCCGCAGAGAGGAGCTGCGCAGATAGGTTGAGCAGCTTCGTCAGGGTGATATGTCTATGACGCCGTATGACATGTGATTTTCAGAGTTGGCCTGTCATACTATCTGGTTGGTTCCCACGGACAGGGAGAGGATCAGGAGCTTCATAGATGGCCTCACTTTTCAGCTGTGATTGCTTATGACTAGAGGGAGAGTGTCTGGTGCTACTTCTGATGAGGTTGTCGATATTGCTCATCAGATTGAGATGGTTCGCAGCCAGGAGCAGGTTGAGAGGGAGGCCAAAAGGCCTCGTGGACAGGGAGGATTTAACGGTGTCCCTAATGGGGGCAGCTCCACTACGGTAGGGGTCGTCCTTTAAGACATGCTTAGACGACTCGCCTAGTCCACCATGGCGCATCCTCTAGACATGCTTCACGCATATATCAGCATAGCCATCATCTCTCAGTGCCCTCCCAGCTTAGAGTTCGTCCCGCGCTCCATCGGGTCAGGGCTTGTCTATGCTAGGTCCTTCTACTAGTCATCCCGGTGCTCGAGGATCCTTTTAGTCCCCAGAACCAGCACCGGGGAGTTGCTATGAATGTGGAGAGTTTGGCCACATCAGGAGATATTATCCCCGCCTTACGGGAGGTCCGGCTCAACAGAGGAGCTAGTCTACGACATCAGCACCAGTTTCTTCACCACCCGCTCAGCCAGCTCGGGTGGAGCCCAATCAGCTAGGGGTTGCTCGAGAGGGGGAGTCCGGTCAGGGGGAGGCCAGGCCCATTTCTATGCTCTTTCTACCAGACCATATGCCATTGCTTCGGATGCTGTGATTACATGTATTGTCTCAGTTTGCCATAGAGATGCCTTTGTATTATTTGACCCTGGTTCCACCTATTCATATGTGTCCTCGTATTTTGCTCATTATCTGGTTTAGCCCAATGCATCTCTAATTTCATCTATTCATGTATCCACTCTAGTGGGGGAAACTATCATTGTGGACCATGTATATCGGTCATGTGTAGTGACTATTGGGAGTCTGGAGACCAGAGTAGATCTCTTGTTGCTTAGTATGGTCGATTTTGACATGATTTTGGGTATGGATTGGTTGTCTCCATGTCATGTTGTTCTAGATAGTCACGCTAAGACCGAAACGTTGGCGATGCCGGGGTTGCCGAGGGTTGAGTGGAGCGGCTCTATAGACTATGTTCCCAGTAGAGTGATTTCATACTTGAAAGCTCAGCGGATGGTTGAGAAGGGTTGTCTATATTATCTGGCCTTTGTGAGGGATGTTAGTGCAAATGCCCTTACTATTGATTCTATTCCGATGGTGCGAGATTTTCCGAAAGTGTTTCCTGCAGACCTGCCGGGCATGCTGCCTGGCAACGATATTGATTTCGGTATTGATATAGTGCCGGACACTCATTCCATTTCTATTCCATCGTGCAGTATAACACCGGCTAAGTTGAAGGAGTTGAAGGAGCCGCTTCAGGAACTCCTTGATAAGGGGTTTATTTGGCCTAGCGTGTCTCCTCGGGGTGCACCAGTTCTATTTGTTAAGAAGAAGGATAGTACTATGAGAATGAGCATGGATTACAGATACTTGAACAAGGTCACAATCAAGAACAAGTATCCTTTGCTGTGTATTGATGATTTGTTTGACCAACTTCGGGGTGCGATGGGGTTCTCCAAGACTGATTTGAGGTCAGGGTATCACCAGCTGAAGATTCGGGACTTAGATATTCTTAAGACAGCTTTCATGACCTGATATGGCCATTATAAGTTCCTTGTGATGTCTTTTGGGCTAACCAACTCCCCAGCAACATTAATGCATTTGATGAACAGTGTGTTTCAACCTTATCTTGACTCGTTCGTTATTGTATCCATTGATGACATCTTGGTGTACTCTCGTAGCTAGGAGTAGCATGCTCGGCATCTAAGGATTGTGTTACAGCGATTAAGAGAGGAGAAGCTTTATGCAAAATTCTCCAAGTGTGAGTTTTGGCTCAGTTCAGTGGCGTTCTTGGGGAACGTGGTGTCCAGTGAGGATATTCAGGTGGATCCTAAGAAGTTAGAAGCGGTGCAGAGTTGGCCCAAACCATCCTAAGCCACAGAGATTCAGAGCTGTCTTGGGTTGGCTGGCTATTACCGTCGTTTTGTGAAGGGTTTCTCATCTATTGCATCACCCTTAACTAAATTGACCCTGAAAGGTGCTCCTTTCAGGTAGTCGGATGAGTGTGAGGAGGGCTTTCAGAAGCTCAAGACTGCTTTAACCACAACTCCAGTTCAATTTCTACCATCACCTTCTGGTGCTTACATAGTGTATTGTAATGCCTCGCAGGTCGGTATTGGGTGTGTTCTGATGCAGGATGGTAGAGTGATTGCTTATGCTTCGCGCCAGTTGAAGCCCATGAGAAGAACTATCCTGACCACGACCTTGAGTTAGCAGCTATTGTTCCTGCATTGAAGATTTGGCGGCACTATTTGTACGGGGTCCATTATGAGATTTACACTGATCATCGTAGTTTGCACTATCGGTTCAAATAGAAGGATCTTAACTTGCATCAACAGAGGTGTTTGGAGCTTCTTAAGGACTATGATATCACCATTTTGTACCATCTCGGGAAGGCCAATGTGGTAGCCGATGCCTTGATTCGCCTGGCGGAGAGTTTGGGTAGCTTAGCATATCTTCCAGCAGCAGAGAGGCCACTATAATTGGATGTTTAGGCCTTAGATAGCCAGTTTGTAGGATTTGATGTTTTTGAGCCAAGTCGAGTATTAGCGTGTGGTCTCTCCTTCTTCTCTTTATGATCGTATCAGGGAGCGTCAGTATGATGACCCTCATCTACTTGTCCTTAAGGACACGGTCCAGCACAGTGATGCTAAGAATGCCAATATTGAGGATGATGGTGCATTGAGGATGCAGGGCAGCCTATGTGTGCCCAATGTAGATAGTTTGAGTGAGTTGATTCTCCATGAGGCTCACAGTTCGTGGCATTATATTCATTCGCGTGCCGCGAAGATGTATCAGGACTTGTGACAACATTACTGGTGGAGGAGAATGAAGAAGTACATAGTGGAGTTTGTAGCTTGGTGCCTAAATTTCCAGCAGGTGAAGTATGAGCATCAGCAACTAGGTGGGTTGCTTCAGAAGTTAGAGATTCCGGAGTGGAAACGGGAGCGGATCACTATGGATTTCATTGTTGGGCTTCCACGAACTCAACGAATGATGCAGTTTGGGTGATTGTGGACTGGCTGACCAAGTCAGCTCATTTTTTGTGATGACTGCCTATTCTTCCGAGCAGCTCGCTCAAGCGTATATCCGCGAGATCGTTAGGCTTCATGGCGTACCGGTATCTATCATTTTTCACAGGGGTACGCAGTTTACATCACAGTTCTGGATGGCCGTACATCATAAGTTGGGTACTTGAGTGGAGTTGAGCACAAAATTTCACCCTCAGAGGGACGGACAGTCCGAGCGCACTATTTAGATATTAGAGGATATGCTTTGTGCGTGTGTGATGGAGTTTGAGGGTTTGTGGTATGAGTTCTTACCACTAACGGAGTTTGCCTACAACAACAGTTATTAGTCGAGCATCCATATGGCACCATATGAGGCTCTGTATTGTAGGAAGTGTAGGTCTCCAGTGGGTTGGTTCGAGTCGGGCAAGGCTAGATTATTGGGTACAGACTTGGTTCAGGATGCTTTGGAGAAGCTTAGGGTGATTCAGGATAGACTACGCATAGCCCAGTCCAGACAGAAAAGTTGTACGGATCGGAAGGTTTGCAATGTTGCATTCATAGTTAGAGAGTGGGTCTTGCTCCGCCCATGAAGGGTGTTACGAGGTTCGGAAAGAAGGGCAAGCTGAGTCCGAGGATTATCGGTCCATTAGAGGTATTGCGACGTGTTGGGGAGGTTGCTTATGAGCTTGCCTTGCCTCCCAGTCTAGCAGGAGTTCATCCAGTATTCCATCTTTTTATGCTCCGGAAGCATCACAACGATCCGTCTCACGTGTTGGATTTCAGCTCAGACCAGTTGGATAAAAATTTATCTTATGTTGAGGAGCCGGTGGCGATCTTAGATAGGCAAGTTTGAAAGTTGAGGTCGAAAAATAGTGCTTATGTGAAGGTTCAGTGGAGGGGTCAGCCGGTCGAGGAGGAAACTTGGGAGACCGAGCATGATATGCGCAGCCGTTATCCTCATCTTTTCGCCACTTCAGCTATGTCTCTATGCTCGTTCGAGGATGAACGACTGTTTTAAGAGGGGGAGGATGTAATGACCCGGCCGGTCATTTTTAGTGTATTAGCCCAAATCCCCTATTTACTATTTTCCCCGTATCTATTTCTGCTTATGCGACTCGCTGCGAGGTCTTGGTTTTGGCTTCGGAGTGTTTTGGGACACTTAGTTCCTAAAACGGAAGATTAAGTCTTAGGATTTTGACTGTAGTCGGAATTGTGTGAAGATGACTTTGGAATGAAGTTTCGTCAGTTCCGTTATCTCCATTGGGTTATTTTGGACTTAGGAGCGTGTACGGACTGTGAATTTGAGGTATGCAGCTAATTTATACTTGAAATGGAAAAAGTCAAATTTTCGAGAAGTTTGACCTGGGGGTTGACTTTTTGATATCTGAGTCGGATTCCAATTCCAAAAGTTGCAGTAGGTCCATAATATTGAATATGACTTGTGTGCAAAATTTGAGGTCAATCAGACGTGGTTTGGTAGGTTTCGGCATCGTTTGTAGAATTTGAAAGTTTAGAAGTTCTTTAGGGTTGAATTCGGGTGTAATTGGTGTTTTGATGTTGTTTTGAGTGATTCCAAGGTTTGACTAAGTTTGCATGGGGTTATATGACTTGTTGGTATGTTTGGTTGAAGTCACGGGGGCCTCGGGTGTGTTTCGGATGCCAATCGAAAAGAAATTTGGATTTAGGCATTGCTGGTTTCTTCTGGTGATATCGTGTTTCGCACCTGCGATGGGAGCCCGTAGGTGCGTCCTCGTAGAATCAAAGAGGAGGACATAGATGCGGCAAGGCTGGGTTGGACTGGAAGCGCAGGTGCGAGGTTAGGAGAGCATCTGCGAAATCGCAGATGCGAAAAAAGGCCTGAGTGGGAAGGATCACAGAAGCGGGCAGGGCCCACAGGTGCGAATATGTGACCGCAAATGCGGAATCTGGGAGCTTAAGTGGAATCCAATCATGCGATGGAATTTCCGTAGGTGCGGCGTCGCAAATGCGACAAGAGGTCTGCAGGTGCGGTTTTGCTGGGTAGAACCTATAAATAGAAGATTTCGAGATTTTTCACCATTTTCACATATTTTGGAGGATTTTGAAGTGTTTGCTGGGTAAGTTCCTTGTGCCTATTTATCTTCGATAATGGTGTTTACTCACTGATTTTACACCTAGTTGGTGAGTGTTTGAGGTGAGATTTGGGAGATTGGGGCTTGGGAATTGGTGAATGAATTTTGGGGTTTTGGAGGGGCAAATGATGTCGGATTTTGATAAATTTGGTATGGTTGGACTCGTGAGTGAATGGGCTTTCGGGTTTTGTGACTTTTGTCGGGTTTCAAGATGTGGTCCAGGGGGGTGGGTTGAGCCTATTTCGGATTTTGACTTACAATTTCGTGTTTTCTTGTGGAATTGATTCTTTTAGCCTACATTAATTATATTGTACTTCTTGTGGCTAGATTCGAGGCGTTTGGAGATTGATTCGAGAGTCAAAAGCATTGTGGAGTAGGATTTTGCACGGTTTGAGTTAAGTAACAGTTTTAAATCTGGTCTTGAGGGTATGAAACCCCGGATTTTGGTATGATGCGACTATTTTGTAGGTGATGCATATGCTTGGTGATGGGCGTGTAGGCGTGCACCATTGGGAATTGTGACTTGGTCCGTCCCGTGAGACTGTAAAGTCGAATAGCCTATTGTTAATTACCTGCTCTCTCCTTGTTATAGAAATTGGACTGCAAATCATGTTAGAAATCATGCTTAGGATATGTGATAGTACTGTTGGGACCCGCAGAGGTCGCGTACTTGTTGAAGTATTTGCTAATTGTTGTCTTGTAATCAGTCATGGTTTTACTTGCATATCATATATCAGTCTCTTCTTGATTCTTGTTGATACACTATGTTATTTGTATTTGGGCTGATCTTTATGATTTCTGAGAGCCCGAGAGACTAGAGAGGTTGGTGACTGAGTTAGCACCTGAGTGTCGAGCTGTGAGCTATATGTATGTATATGGATCGGGTTGCATGCCTCAACATGCCTTAGGGCTGTATATGAATTGGGTTTCACGCCGCAACGAGCCTTAAGGCTGTATATATATACGAATTGGGTTGCACGCCGCAACGAGCCTTATGGCTATTTATATAGGATCGGGCTGCACGCCGCAGTGATATAGCGCTTAGGCTTAAGGAGCCCCTCCAGAGTCTGCACACCCTCAGTGAGCGCAGGTACATATTGAGTGTGAGTACTGAGGGTTGAGAGCCGAGTGATTGAGCTGTTGTGACGAGTTGAGGGACTGTTACCCTGAGAAGCTGTACTTGTTTTTCATTTGTTGATGCACTTAGTTGATATTTGTCATTATTGTGAAATTTCTGAAAGATTCTATATCCGGATTACCTGCACTGTAACTGTATAAATTGATTTAACTTGAACTGCAGAATTTGAAAGCATGTCTATTCTTTGCTGGAATTATTGAAAATGAACTGTATTTGTATAGCTCATCACTACCTTCTCAGTTCCTTATTTATTTTTGTTACTTGCTGAGTTGTTTGTACTCATGCTACACTCTGCACTTCATGAGCAGATCTAGGTTTGTTTGATCACAGAGGTCGCTGAGTTGGTGCGTGATCGAGTACCGGAGACTACGAGGTAGCTGTCGGCATTCGCAGACCTTGTCTCTCCTTCTATGTTTTTTGTCTTTTTTGTATTGATACTTAGACATTGTTTGTATTAGACTGGATATTTAGATGCTCATGACTCAGTGAAACCCCGATGTCGGGCTATTTTTCCGCCCTTACGCTTTGGGTTTTACACCGTTTTTATGAAAGATTCCGGGTATTTTAAATATATTAATTCATTTCTATTAAATGTTGAAAGTGTTTTGGAGATGTCAGCTGGCCTAGTATCACGTTAGGCCCTATCATTACGGGTTAGGTTTTGGGTCGTGACAGTTGAAGACTCCGATGATTTGTAAACACTTCACAAGACACACCATAGAGATAGTGCCTTAAAATCTTCAATGCATGAGCAATGGTTTCCAATTCTAAATCATGGACATAGTAGATCTTTTCATGTGGCTTCTACTCGCTTGAAGCATAAGCAATATCACTACCCTCCTGCATTAATACATACCCAATACCAGACCGAGAAGCAGCACAATACACTGTATAAGAACTTGAAGTTGAAGGCAAAACTAGAACTAGAGCTGTGGTCAAGGCAGACTTGAGCTTCTGAAAGCTCTCTTCACACTCATCCGACCACCTGAATGGAGCACCTTTCTCAGTCAATTTGGTCAAAGATGACGCAATAAACGAGAAGCCATCCACAAAGCGACAATAATAATTGACAAAGCAGAGAAAACTCTGAATCTCAGTAGCTGAAGATGACATGTGCCAAATTTGAACTGCCTCTATTTTCTTCGGATCCACCTTAATTCCTTCACTGGACAGTGGATACTATGTGTCCCAAGAACGCCAGTGAACTAAACAAGAACTCACACTTGGAGAATTTGGCATAAAGTTTCTCCTCCCTCAATCTCTGTAGTACAATACTCAAATGTTCTTCATGTTCCTCCTGGCTACGTGAGTACACCAGGATATTATCAATAAATACTACGACAAACAAATCAAGATATGGTTGGAATAAACTATTCATCAAGTTCATAAATGCTGCTGGAGTGTTGGTGAGCCCAAAAGACATCACAAGAAATTTATAGTGACCATAACGAGTCTTGAATGTCATCTTTAGAATATCCGAATCCTTAATTTACAGCTGGTGATACCCAGATCTCAGGTCAATTTTGGAGAAGACCCTCGCTCCTTGAAGTTGGTCAAATAAATCATCAATACGCGGTAAATGATACATGTTCTTGATTTTAACTTTGTTCAAATGCCTGTAGTCGATACACATCCGCATAGTACCGTCTTTCTTTTTCACAAATAGAACTGGTGCACCCTAAGGTGACACATTAGGTCTAATAAACCACTTATCAAGAAGTTCATGAAGTTGCTCTTTCAATTCTTTCAATTCTGTTGGTGCCATACGATTCGGATGAATAGAAATGGGCTGAGTGCCTGGCACCAAGTCAATACCAAAATCAATATCCCTGTAGGGTGGCATACCCGGCAGGTCTGCAGAAAACTACATCCGAAAAGTCTCGCACTAGTAGGAGTGTCTGCATCAACATCTCTTACAAAGGTTAAATATGACAAACACCCCTTCCCAGCCATACGTTGGGTCTTCAAGTAAGAAATTACCCTGATGGGAAAATAATCTGGAGAACCTCTCCACTCGACCTTTGGCAATCCCGGTATTGCTAACGTCACCATTTTTGTGTGACAGTACAAAATACCATGACATGGAGACAACCAATCCATACCCAAGATTACATAGAAATCAACCATACTAAGCAATAAGAGATAACTCTAGTCTCGAGTCCCCTAATAGTTACAACACACGACCGATACACACGGTCCACAATAATAGTATCGTCCACCGGCATAGATATATGAACAGGTAAAACTAAGGACTCACGGCGTATATCCAGATAACGTACAAAATATGATAAAATATACGAGTAAGTGGAACCAGGGTTAAATTATATAGAGGCTTCCCTGTAGCACACTGAGACAATACTTGTGATCTCTCCATCTGAAGCAACGACATCTGGCCTGGCAGGGAAAGCATAGAATCAGGCCTGACCGCCATCTGATCGGCCTCCCCCTCTTGGGCGACCCCTAGTTGACTGAGCCCTACCCCGAGCTAGCTGGGCGGGTGGTGGAGCAACTGGTGCAGGAGTCATAGCCAAAAACATCTGCTGATCTGGACATCATGAAAAGCGGGGACAATATTTCCTCACATGACCCATCTCTCCACACTCATAGCAATGGCGTACCTCGAGAACCAGAATAACTACCAGAAGAACCTAGTATAGATGAACCATGAACTGATGGTGCATGATATGAACTCTAAGCTGGAAGTGCACCAAGAGAAGACCGACTCTGTCGAGCACTGTATGAACCATGGATATTTGATACGCCACGATGAGCCGAACGAGCCATCTGAGTGGGCCTATAAGGACGACCCCTGCTGTGATAAGGATGTCCCCCGACCAGTCATATAATAATTATAAAGCAAACATTGAGTAATAAATGGGGGAACGGGTTGTAATACTCTAAACGATCGTCCGGGTCATTACAATTATGCCTTGTTTGATTATTTGATCTGCTTGTTCTATGATTTACTCGATTGAATGCCTGTGTGAACACTATGAGCCATGCTAGAGTTAGATGTTGAGGTTAATGATACCTTACTTTGAGAATGATGAACTATTCTTGAGATCATTGTTACACTTGATTAGACGTAATCACCCATATATTATGAACACTCATTCGTACTTGTTATTCTTGTGGTACGATTATGGCGTGTGAGTTATCCGTGAGGTTGTTATGATTAGGGCACGTGAGTTGTCTGTGCAACAATTATTATTGTAACACTTGAATTGTCCAAGCAGCGTGTGAGTAAGAATCCATCCCCCTAGGGTCGTCCTCTCATGTTTCTCTCTTGATGGCGTACACGCAAGTTGTGAGAAACTGAAGGGTTTCTAGTTGATTTGGATTATGGAATACTAGTCAGTGGTTAGACTTTGCATCTCTTCTCTATTTACAATCTCCTTGGGTATATATATGATTTTTACTGTTCTCTATATGCTAGCTCTGGTATGCATTTTATGCATATCTTTTCTATATGCTGCTTTGCTTGATGAAATGAATCGCGGTACATATTGTCTCTAGATGTTAATCTGTGTGACTTGGCTTATTTATTCATGCATATCTACTCTATATCCAATTGTTGACAACTGTTGATATTCAAATGCATATCTCCTCTATATGATGCGTTGTAGTTGGTTTACAATACTTGTGCATATCTTCTCTATGTGCATCGATGGACTTGCCTGTACTTTATACTTCGATTTTGGTATTGTTGTCGTGTACATGTATATGCTATTGAGTTGCAGGTTAAGTAAAGTGAGTATCTTTTGGCTTAATAATATCGTCACTACTTCACTGAGATTAGTCAAGATACTTACTGAGTACATGGGGTCGTTGTATCAAGGAAAAGCGATTTTGGAGCTTTGGACGGAGCCGAATAAAGTAAGTATCTTTCCTAGCTTTGGTTTGAGGAAAAGTTTTCCTAATAAACGGTATTGTTTTCAACATGTGGGGGTGATGTATATGCGATGTGACAAGCGTATATGCATGTGTCATGGTTATTCATGCTCGGGGGTAGATACTAGATTATATTATTGTCACGGCCCAAAATTCGCATGTCGTGATGGCGCCTATCTCAATACTAGGCAAGCTGACAACCTCAATAAACCACAAATTATTTTAGGTTTGAAAACATAATATTTAAATTTAACATAAAATCTAATAATTATTGGTACAAATACATTCCTAAAACCCGGTGTCACTGAGTACGTGAGCATCTAAATAATAACAAAGTCTGAGTGATAAAAACACTATCTTAAAATATAGAACAATGCAATAACTTAAAGGAAGAGAGTAAAGGTCAGCGGATGCCACGTAACTACCTTGATAGTCTCCAACTGATAACACTCTGAGATCTAACAGTCCCAGTGTCCGGAAGCACTGGATCTGCACACGAGGTGCAGAATGTAGTATGAGTACAACCAGCTCAATAAGTAATAAGACTAACCTATGGGCTGAAAGTAGTGACGAGCTCAGCAGGTACAGTCCAGTATAGAAATAACACTACAGAAAATGTAGGCATGCTTTCAAGTTCAACAGTTAAACTCAGTACAAGAAACATATATCAATACTGAATGATATAAGGAATATGATATCTCAGTGGAAGAACCTCGTATACTCACAATCAAAATTACTCGGTCACTCAATATTGTATATGGCCAATCCAGCCCATGAAAATATTTATCCCAAATTATAATGATTCGGACAAGGTCCATGTCCAGAAATTTATCACAAATATAAATAAGTAAGGCAAGTCCATGCCCTGGGAAGTCCATAACAAATATAAATCATCTACGCTCACTGTGGGGGATGCAGACTCCGGAGGGGCTCCTTCAGCCCAAGTGTGATATAAAACCGATATGGCCTGCTGCAAGCGGTCATCCTCGACCCATATAATAATAAAGCCTATAAGGCCTGCTGCAGGCGGGCAACCCCGATCCATAGAATAATAATATATATAAAGCCGATATGGCCTGCTGCAAGCGGTCATCCTCGACCCATATAATAATAAAGCCTATAAGGCCTGCTGCAGGCGGGCAACCCCGATCCATAGAATAATAATATATATAAAGCCGATATGGCCTGCTGCAAGCGGTCATCCTCGACCCATATAATAATAAAGCCTATAAGGCCTGCTGCAGGCGGGCAACCCCGATCCATAGAATAATAATATATATAAAGCCGATATGGCCTGCTGCAAGCGGTCATCCTCGACCCATATAATAATAAAGCCTATAAGGCCTGCTGCAGGCGGGCAACCCCGATCCATAGAATAATAATATATATAAAGCCGATATGGCCTGCTGCAAGCGGTCATCCTCGACCCATATAATAATAAAGCCTATAAGGCCTGCTGCAGGCGGGCAACCCCGATCCATAGAATAATAATATATATAAAGCCGATATGGCCTGCTGCAAGCGGTCATCCTCGACCCATATAATAATAAAGCCTATAAGGCCTGCTGCAGGCGGGCAACCCCGATCCATAGAATAATAATATATATAAAGCCGATATGGCCTGCTGCAAGCGGTCATCCTCGACCCATATAATAATAAAGCCTATAAGGCCTGCTGCAGGCGGGCAACCCCGATCCATAGAATAATAATATATATAAAGCCGATATGGCCTGCTGCAAGCGGTCATCCTCGACCCATATAATAATAAAGCCTATAAGGCCTGCTGCAGGCGGGCAACCCCGATCCATAGAATAATAATATATATAAAGCCGATATGGCCTGCTGCAAGCGGTCATCCTCGACCCATATAATAATAAAGCCTATAAGGCCTGCTGCAGGCGGGCAACCCCGATCCATAGAATAATAATATATATAAAGCCGATATGGCCTGCTGTAGGTGGGCAGCCCCGATCCCATAAATATCCTCACAATGGATGAACATCGCTGAGTATGAAATGTATATTTTTAAACAACTAAATTCAACAGCATCACGACCCTATGGGTCGCAAAATAACGGGACGTAGCCTAAATATAATCTTTAATACGAGTCTCTACTCAATTACTCTAACATGTGGAGAATATGCAGATAATAACATGATTCTTTAATTTTTGCAACTCCACAGAATTTATTCAAGTCATGATTTCTATGGTGCATGCCCACACGCTCGTCACCTAGCATGGGCATCACCTCTAACAATTGATATAACACAAAATTCAGTGATTCATACCCTCAGAACTAAGTTTAGAAATGTTACTTACCTCAAATCATGCAATTCTTTACTCCACTATACCTTTTCCTCGCGAATCGGCCTCTAAACTCCTCGAATCTAGTCACAATTAATTTGATTCAGCCAATACAAATTATTGGAATTGATTCCATATGAAAATACGAATTTTCCAACAAAATCCGAAATTTAACTCAAACATTGCATGTGAGGCCAATGTCTCGAATCCCGAAACAAATTATAAAATATGAACGCCCATTCAGCCACGAGTCCAACCATACCAAATTTACCAAATTCCAACATCAACTCGACCTCCAAATCTTACATTCTTATTCTGAAATCCCTAGGCCCAAATTCTCTAATTTCACTTCAAAAACACGTAATCTAGTCGAAATGCTCAATGATAATCCAATATTATTGACTAAAAATGATCACAAGTAACTTACCTCAAGTTTTTCCATGCATTCCCTCTGAAATCGCCCCAAAACCGTGTTGGAAATGTCCAAAAATGGCAAAACTCGAAACCCCTTCGAAATGTATACTGTCAAGGGGTTCCGCACATGTGACTCACTTAGCTGCTTCTATGGTCTCGTAGGTGTCAGAAACCAACTGCTTCTGTTGTTTTCAAAAGTTGGCCTCCCTTCGCTTCTGCGGAAGCCTTCCCGCTTCTCCGGGCATGCTTCCGCAAGGAACAAGCCGCTTCTGCGGCCTTTGCGCTTCTGCGGTCGCACAGTCGCAGATGCGACGCCATTTCTACGGACCCTCTGCTCGCTTCTATGACCTCTGCCTCAACCCACGCCTGGTCTCTTCTGCGATGAAGCACACACTTCTGCAAGCTCCCACCTACGAGCCAAATTCCGCAGGTGCGATTGCATCAGAAGGCAGAAATTTCCAAATTTTTGCCAAATCCAAAATTTAGTCTGTTAACCATCCAAAACTCACCCGAGGCCACCGGGACCTCAACCAAATACACCAACAATTCCTAAAAAATCATACGAACTTAGTCGAAACCTCAAATCACATCAAACAATGCTAAAACCATGAATCATGCCCAAATTCAAGCTTAAAGAAACTAAGAATTTTTAACTTCTACCGAAACCTATCGAATCAAGTCCAATTGACCTCCAATGTTTCATACAAGTCATAACTGACATAATGGAGTTATTCCAATTTCCATAATCGGATTCCGACACCTATATCAAAAAGTCAACTCCCCGGTCAAACTTCCAAACGTAAATTTCTATTTTAGCCATTTCAAGCCTAATTTAACTACGGACTTCCAAATAATTTTCTGGAAATGATCCTAAGTCCAACATCACCATACGGAGCTATTGGAATCATCAAAGTTCTATTATGGGTTCGTTTACACATAAATCAACATCCGGACAATTATTTCCACTTAAGCTTTAAACCTTGGAACTAAGTGTTCCAATTCATTTCAAAACCTCATCAGACCCAAACCAATTACCCCGGCAAATCATATAACAACTGTAAAGAACAAATTGAGTAGTAAATGGGGGAACGAGGTTGTAATACTCTAAATGGTCGTCCGAATAATTACATTCTCCCCCTCTTAAGCAAATGTTCATCCTCCAACGGGTTTAGAATTATACCTGAAGTCTTAAATATGTGTAGATATTTGCTCCGCATCTCCCGCTCAATCTCCCAAGTAGCTTCTCCGACTAGTTGGCCTTTCCATTGTACTTTCACTGAAGCTATGTTCTTTGATCTCAACTTTCGAACCTACCGGTCCAAAATGACCACCGGCTCCACATCATGAGTCAAGTTACCATCCAACTGCACTGTACAGAAATCCAAAACTTGAGATGGGTCTCCGACAAATTTTCGGAGCACCGATACTGAAACATTAAGTGAACACCCGATAGATTAGGTGGAAAAGCAAGTTCATAAGCCACCTCTCCAATCTTCTTAAGTATTTCAAAAGGTCCAATATACCTAGGACTCGATTTGCCCTTCCTCCCAAATCTCATAACACCCTTTATAAGCAAAACTCGGAGTAGTACCTTCTCTCCTACCATGTAAGAAACATCACGAACCTTAGTCGACATAACTCTTCTGTCTAGACTGCGTCGTGCGAAGTCGATCTTGAATCAATTTAACCTTTTCCAAAGCATCCTGAACTAAATCAGTACCCAATAGTCTAGCCTCAACTGGCTCAAACCAACCCACCGAAGGCTGACACCATCTCCCATATAAAGCCTTATACAGAGCTATCTGGATGCTCGATTTGTAGTTGTTATTATAGGTAAACTCTGCAAGTGGCAAAAACTTATCCCAAGAACCTCCAAAATCTATAACACAAGAGCGTAACTTCTCTTCCAATATCTGAATAGTGCACTCGAAATGGCAATCCATCTGAGTGTGAAATGATGTACTTAGTTAAACCTGTGTACCTAATTCTCGTTGTACTTCTCTCCAAAACTGTGATGTAAAATGCGTGCCCCGATCTGAAATGATGGAAACTGACACACCGTGAAGGCAAACAATCTCACGGATATAAATCTCAGCCAATCGCTCTGAAGAATAAGTAGTACCGACTGGAATAAAATGCGAGGACTTGGTCAACCGATCTACAATCACCCAAATTACATCAAACTTCCTCAAAGTCCATGGGAGTCCAACTACGAAGTCCATGATAATACACTCCCACTTCCATTCCGGAGTTTCAAGTCTCTGAAGCAATCCGCCCAGTCTCTGATGCTCGTACTTCACCTGCTGACAATTTAAATACTAAGCTACAAACCCCACTATATCTTTCTTTATTTTTCTCCACCAATAGTGTTGTCTCAAGTCCTGATACATCTTAGCGGAACCCGAATGAATGGAATACCACAAACTGTAGGCCTCCTCAAGAATCAACTCCCATAGTCCATCTACATTTTGCACACAAATCCGACCATGCATCCTCAATACCGCATCATCCCCAATAGTCTCATCTCTGACATCGCCGTGCTGAACTGTGTCCTTAAGGAAAAGCAAAGAGGGATCATCATACTGGCGCCCTCGGATGCGATCATATAAAGAAGACCGAGAAACCACACAATCTAGAACCCGACTGGTCTCCGAAACTTCTAATCTCACGAATTGATTGGCCAAGGTATGAACATCAACTACAAAAGGCCTTTCACCAATAGGAATGAATGCAAGGCTACCCATACTCACTGCATTTCTATTAAAGGCATCGGCCGCCACATTGGCCTTCCCGGGATGATATATAATAGTAATATCAAAGTCCTTTAATAGCTCCAACCATCTTGGCTGCCTCAAATTTAGATCCTTCGATTTGAATAAGTGTTGATGTAATGATCCGACCGTTCGTTTTGAGTATATTAGCTCCGATCCCCTATTTAATATTTTTCCTGTATCTGTTTCTACTTATATGACTCACCGGGAGGTCTTATTTTTGGTTTCGGAGTATTTTAGGACACTTAGTCCCTAAGCTAAGTCTTAAGATTTTGACCGTAGTTGGAAGTATGTGAAGACAACTCCAGAATGGAGTTCTGTCAATTTCGTTAGCTCTGTTGGGTGATTTTGGACTTAGGAGCATTTCGGAATGTGAATTTGAAGTATGTAGCTAATTTAGACTTGAAATGACGAAAGTCGAATTTTTGGGAAGTTTGACCGGGGGTTGACTTTTTGATATCGGGGTCGGATTCCAATTTTGAAAGTTGGAGTGGGCCCATTTTGTTGAATATGACTTGTGTGCAAATTTTGAGGTCAATCGGACGTGGTTTGGTAGGTTTCGACGTCGGTTGTGGAATTTGAAAGTTTAGTAGTTTTTAGGCTTGAATCTGGGTGTAATTGGTGTTTTGATGTTGTTTGGGGTGATTCAAAGGTTCGACTAAGTTCGCATGGTGTTATATGACTTATTGGTATGTTTGATTGAGGTCCCGGGAGCCTCAGGGGTGTTTCGGATGCCTATCAGAAGGAAATTTAGACTTAGGCATTGGTGGTTTCTTCTAGTGTTCTGGTGTTTCGCACTTGCGGTGGGATCCCGTAGATGCGGTCCCTCAGAGGTGAAGAGGAGGACGCATATGCCGACAAAGTTGGTTTGGACTGGAAGCACAAGTGCGAGGATATGAGCGCATCTGCGAAACCGCTAATGTAGAAACAGGACTGAGTGGGAAGGATCGCAGAAGCGGTCAGGGCCTGCAGGTGTGAATATGTGACCGCAGATGACGAATCTGGGAGCTTAAGTGGGATCCGCACCTGTGATGGAATTTTCGTAGGTTCGGCATCGCAGATGCGACAGGAGGTCCGCAGGTGCGGTTTTGCTGGGCAGAACCTAAAAATAGAAGACTTTGAGATTTTTCACCATTTTCACATTTTGGAACACGGATTTTGGAGGATTTTGAGGAGGATTTTGAAGTGTTTTCTGAGGTAAGCTCCTTGTACCTATTTATCTTCAATAATGGTGTTTACATACTGATTTTACACCTAGTTGGTGAGTTTTTGAGGTGAGATTTGGGAGAGTAGGGCTTGGGAATTGGAGAGTAAATATTGGGGTTTTTGAGGGGCAAATGTTGTCGGATGTTAATAAATTTGGTATGGTTGGACTCGTGAGTGAATGGGCTTTAAGGTTTTGTAGCTTTTGTTGAGTTTCGAGACATGGGCCCGGGGTGTGCGTTGAGCCTATTTCAGATTTTGACTTATAATTTCGTGTTTGTTTCTTGTGGAATTAATTCTTTTAGCCTACATTAATAATATCATACTGCTTGTGGCTAGATTCGGGGAATTTTGAGATTGATTCGAGGGGCAAAGGCATTGCAGAGTAGGATAGTGCGCAGTTTGAGGTAAGTAACAGTTTTAAATCTGGTCCTGAGGGTATGAAACCCCAGATTTTGGTATGATGTGACTATTTTTTAGGTGACGCACATGCTAGGTGACAGGCGTGTAGGTGTTCACCGTGGGGGATTATGACTTGGTCCGTCCCGTGAGACTGTAAAGTCGAATAGCCTATTGTTAATTACCTGCTCTCTCTGTGTTATAGAAATTGGACTGCAAATCATGTTAGAAATCATGCTTAGACTATGTGATAATACTATTGGGACCCGCAGAGGTTGCGTACTTGTTGAAGTATTTGCTAATTGCTATCTTGTACTCAGTCATGTTTTTTGCTTGCGTATCATATCTCAGTCTCTTCTTGATTCTTGTTTATACACTATGTTATTTTTATTTGGGCTGATCTTTATGATTTCTGAGAGCCCGAGAGACTAGAGAGTTTGGTGACTTAGTTAGGGCCTGAGTGCTGAGCTGTGAGCTATATGTATGTATATGGATCGTGTCGCACGCTACAACGAGCCTTAGGGCTGTATATGGATTGAGTTGCACGCCGCAACGAGCCTCAGGGCTGTATATATATATACGGATCGGGTTGCACGCCGCAGTGAGCCTTATGACTATTTATATGGGATCGGGCTGCACGTCGCAGCGATATAGCGCTTAGGCTGAAGGAGCCCTTCCGGAGTCTGCACACCCCCAGTGAGAGCAGGTACCTATTGAGTGTAAGTACTGAGGGCTGAGAGTCGAGTGATTGAGCTATTGTAACGAGTTGAGTGACTATTGCCCTGAGAGGTTGTTCTTGTTTTTCATTTGTTGATGCACTTAATTACTATCTGTCATTGTTGTGAAATTTTGGAAAGATTCTATATCTGGATTACCTGAACTTTAACTGTATAAACTGATTTGACTTACTGACTTGGTTGTACTCATGCTATACCCTGCACTTCATGTGCAGATCCAGGTGTATTTGATCACTGAGGTCGTTGAGTTCGTGAGCGATCGAGTACCAGAGATTACGGGGTAGCTGCCGGCGTCCGCATACCTTGTCTCTCCTTCTATGTTTTGTGTCTTTTATGTATTAATACTTAGACATTGTTTGTATTAGACTAGATATCTAGATACTCATGACTCAGTGACACTCTGATGACGGGCTATTTTTCTGCACTTATACTTTGGGTTTTAGCCCGTTTTTATGAAAGACTCTGGGTATTTTAAATATATTAATTCATTTATGTTAAATATTAAAAGTGTTTTGGAGATGTCAGCTTGCCTAGTATCACGTTAGGCGCCATTACGACGGGTTAGATTTTTGGGTTGTGACAAGTTGGTATCGGATCCTAGTTTACATAGGTTTCACGAGTCATGAGAAGGGTTAGTAGAGTCTTGCAGATCGGTACGTAGACGTCTGTACTTATCTTCGAGAGGCTGCAAAACCTTTAAGAAATTTCACATTCTTGAATTCTTGTCGTGCGAATCTTATGATTCTGCTAACTAAACTTCTGTTGCTCTAATTCTCTCACAGATGGTGAGGACGTGTACTATGGGGCAGGATGGATGACCACCAGTACCACCAGTCAGGGCTGCGAGAGGCCGAGGTCACGGTAGAGGCAGAGTTGCAGCTCGCACCGCAGCTAGGGCGGCCCCTGCAGATCCACCAGTTGCCACAGTTCATGAGCAGGCTCCAGTTGTGGATGAGCCTATGGGACCAGCTCAGGCACCACCTATGCCTATTGTGATTCCAGGCCTTTAGAAGGCCTTAGCTCAGATTCTGACCGCGTGTACCAGTCTGGCTCAGGCGGTCTATGTTCCGGCCGCAACAGCCACTTCGCAAGCCAGGGGAGGCACTCAGACTCGCGCCGCCTGCACAGCAGAGCAAGTTGTACATATATTCCAGACACAGGGGGCACCACCAGCCCAGCCAGTTACCACTACTCAAGATTATGTGGTTCCTGCTATGCCTGAGGGTAGGAAGCATAGATTGGAGAGGTTTGGGAGGCTCTAGGCTCTATTTTTCAATGGTGCAGAGGTAGAGGATGCACAAGGTTTCTTGCATAGGTGTTAGAGGATACTCCATACGATAGTTATTCTGGAAACCAGTGGGGTCTCATTCACTACCTTTCAGTTCTCGGGGGATGCATTTAGTTGGTGGGAGGCTTACGAGAGGCGTAGGTCGGTTGGCGCAATACCCCTTACCTTGCAGCAGTTCTCCGTTCCCTTTCTGGAGATGTTCGTTCTTTAGTCCCGCAGAGAGGAGCTGTGCAGATAGTTTGAGCAGCTTCGTCAGGGTGATATGTATGTGACACAGTATAAGATGTGATTTTTAGAGTTGGCCTGTCATACTATCTAGTTGGTTCCCACAGACAAGAAGAGGATCATGAGCTTCATAAATGGCCTCACTTTTCAGCTGTGATTGCTTATGACTAGAGGGAGAGTGTCTGGTGCTACTTCTGATGAGGTTGTCGATATTGCTCGTCAGATTGAGATAGTTCGCAGCCAGGAGCGGGTCGAGAGGGAGGCCAAAAGGCCTCGTGGACAGGGAGGATTTAGCGGTGTCCCTTATGGGGGCAGTTTCACCACGGTAGGGGTCGTCCTTTCAGACATGCTTAGACGGCTCGGTCTGTCCACTGTGGCGCATCATCTGGCCATGGTTCACACAGCTATCAGCAGAGCCATTCATCTCTCAGTGCCCTCCCAGCTTAGAGTTCGTCCCGCGTTCCATAGGGTCAGGGCTTGTCTATGCTAGGTCCTTCTACTAGTCATCCCAATGCTCGGGGCTCCTTTTAGTCCCCCAGCACCAGCACCGGGGAGTTGTTATGAGTGTGGAGAGTTTGGCCATATCAGGAGATATTATCCCCGCCTTACGGGAGGTTCGGTTTAGCAGAGGAGCCAGTCTACCACATCAGCACCAGTTTCTTCACCACCCGCTCAGCCAGCTCGGGGTGGAGCCCAATCAGCTAGGGGTTTCCCGAGAGGGGGAGGCCGGTCAGGGGGAGGCCAGGCCCATTTCTATGTTCTTTCTACCAGACCATATGCCATTTCTTCGGATGCTGTGATTACAGGTATTGTCTCAGTTTTCCATAGAGATGCCTTTGTATTATTTGACCCTGGTTCCACCTATTCATATGTGTCCTCGTATTTTGCTCATTATCTAGTTTTGCCCCGTGCGTCTCTAGTTTCATCTGTTCACGTATCCACTCCAGTAGGCGAAACTATCATTGTGGACCATGTATATCGGTTATGTGTAGTTACTATTGGGAGTCTGGAGACCAGAGTAAATCTCTTGTTGCTTAGTATGGTCGATTTTGACGTGATTTTGGGTATGGATTGGTTGTCTCCGTGTCATGTTGTTCTAGATTGTCACGCTAAGACCAAAACATTAGCGATGCCGGGGTTGCCGAGGGTTGAGTGGAGCGGCTTTATAGACTATGTTCCCAGTAGAGTGATTTCATACTTGAAAGCTCAGCGGATGGTTGAGAAGGGTTGTCTATCTTATCTGGCCTTTGTGAGGGATGTTTTTGCAGAGGCCCCTACTATTGATTCTGTTCCGGTGGTGCAAGATTTCCTGGAAGTGTTTCCTGCAGACCTGCCGGGCATGCCTCTTGACAAGGATATTGATTTCGGTATTGATTTGGTGCCGGACACTCATCCTATTTCTATTCCATCGTAACGTATGGCACCGGCTAAGTTGAAGGAGTTGAAGGAGTTGAAGGAGCCGCTTCAAGAACTCCTTGATAAGGGGTTTATATGGCCTAGCATGTCACCTTGGGGTGCACCAGTTCTATTTGTTAAGAAGAAGGATGGTACTATAAGAATGTGCATTGATTACAGATACTTGAACAAGGTCACAATCAAGAACAAGTATCCTTTGCTGTGTATTGATGATTTGTTTGACCAACTTCAGGGAGCGATGGTGTTCTCTAAGACTGATTTGAGGTCAGGGTATCACCAGCTGAAGATTCGGGACTCAAATATTCCTAAGACAGTTTTCATGACCCGATATGGCCATTATAAGTTCCTTGTGATGTCTTTTGGGCTGACCAACGCCCCAACAACGTTAATGCATTTGATGAACAGTGTGTTTCAACCTTATCTTGACTCGTTCGTTATTGTATTCATTAATGACATCCTGGTGTACTCTCGTAGCCAGGAGGAGCATACTCGACATCTAAGGATTGTGTTACAGCGAATAAGGGAGGAGAAGCTTTATGCAAAATTCTCCAAGTGTGAGTTTTGGCTCAGTTCAGTGGCATTCTTGGGGAACATGGTTTCTAATGAGGATATTCAGGTGGATCCTAAGACAATAGAAGCGGTGCAGAGTTGGCCTAGACCATCCTCAGCCACGGAGATCCAGAGCTTTCTTGGGTTGGCGGGATATTACCGTCATTTTGTGGAGGGTTTCTCATCTATTGCATCTCCCTTGACTAAATTGACCCTGAAAGGTGCTCCTTTCAGGTAGTCGGATGAGTGCGAGGAGAGCTTTCAGAAGCTCAAGACTGCTTTGACCACGACTCCAGTTCAATTTCTACTATCACCTTCTGGTTCTTACACAGTGTATTGTGATGCCTCGCGGATCGGTATTGGGTGTGTTCTGATGCAGGAGGGTAGAGTGATTGCTTATGCTTCGCGCCAATTGAAGCCCATGAGAAGAACTATCCTAACCACGACCTTGAGTTAGAAGCTATTGTTCACGCATTGAAGATTTGGCGGCACCATTTTTGTACGGGGTCCATTGTGAGATTTACACTGCTCATCGTAATTTGTAGTATCTGTTCAAACAGAAGGATCTTAACCTATGTCAACGGAGGTGGTTGGAGCTTCTTAAGGACTATGGTATCACCATTTTGTACCATCCCAAGAAGGCCAATGTGGTAGCCGATGCCTTGAGTCGCCTGGCGGAGAGTTTGGGGAGCTTAGCATATCTTCTAGCAGCAGAGAGGCCACTAGAATTGGATGTTCAGGGCTTAGATAGCCAGTTTATAGGATTGGATGTTTCTGAGCCAAGTCGAGTATTAGCTTGTGGTCTCTCAGTCTTCTCTTTATGATCGTATCGGGGAGCGTCAGTATAATGACCTTCATCTACTTGTCCTTAAGGACATGGTCCATCACAGTGATGCTAAGAATGTCAATATTGAGGATGATGGTGCATTGAGGATGCAGGGCAGCCTATGGGTGCCCAATGTTGATAGTTTGAGTGAGTTGATTCTCCATGAGGCTCACAGTTCGTGGTATTTTATTCATTTGAGTGCCGCAAAGATGTATCAGAACTTGAGACAACATTACTGGTGGAGGAGAATGAAGAAGTACATAGTGGAGTATGTAGCTCGGTGCCTACATTGCCAGAAGGTGAAGTCTGAGCATCAGCAACCAGGTGGGTTGCTTCAGAAGTTAGAGATTCCGTAGTGGAAATGGGAGCGGATCACTATGGATTTCGTTGTTTCGCTTCCACAGACTCAACGAACGATGCCGTTTGGGTAATTGTGGACTGGCTGACCAAGTCAGCTCATTTTCTGTGATGACTACCTATTCTTCCAAGCAGATCGCTCAAGCGTATATCCGCGAGATCGTCAGGCTTTATGGCGTACCAGTATCTATCATTTCTGACCGAGGTACGCAATTTACATCACAGTTCTTGAGGGCCGTACATCATGAGTTGGGTACTCGAATGGAGTTGAGCACAGAATTTCACCTTCAGACGAACGGACAATCCGAGCGCACTATTAGAGGATATGCTTCGTGTGTGTGTGATGGAGTTTGGGGGTTTGTTGTATCAGTTCTTGCCACTAGCAGAGTTTGCCTACAACAACAGTTATCAGTCGAGCATCCATGTGGCACCGTATGAGGCTCTGTATTGTAGGCAGTGTAGGTCTCCGGTGGGTTGGTTTGAGTCGGGAAAGGATAGATTATTGGGTATAGACTTGGTTCAGGATGCTCTGGAGAAGGTTAGGGTGATTCAGGATAGACTACACATATCCCAGTCCAGACAGAAAAGTTGTGTGGATCAGAGGGTTCGCGATGTTGCATTCATGGTTATAGAGTGGGTCTTGCTCCGCCCATGTAGGGTGTTATGAGGTTCGAAAAGAAGGACAAGCTGAGTCTGAGGTTTATCGATCCATTAGAGGTATTGCGACATGTTGTGGAGGTTGCTTATGAGCTTTCCTTGCCTGCCAGTCTAGCAGGAGTTCATCCAGTATTCCATCTTTTTATGCTCCGGAAATATCACAACGATCCGTCTCACGTGTTGGATTTCAGCTCAGTCCAGTTGGACAAGGATTTATCTTATGTTGAGGAGCCGGTGGCGATCGTAGATAGGCAGGTTCGAAAGCTGAGGTTGAAGAATAGTGCTTATGTGAAGGTTCAGTAGAGGGGTCAGCAGGTCGAGGAGGTAACTTGGGAGACCGAGCATGATATGCACAGCCGTTATCCTCATCTTTTCACCACTTCAGGTATGTCTCTATGCTCGTTTGAGGATGAACGATTGTTTTAAGAGGGGGAGGACGTAACGACCCGGCCGGCCGTTTTGAGTGTATTAGCCCAAATCCCCTATTTACTATTTTCCTCGTATCTATTTCTGCTTATGTGACTCGCTGGGAGGTCTTATTTTTGGCTTCAGAGTGTTTTGGGACACTTAGTCCCTAAAACAGAAGATTAAATCTTAGGATTTTGACTATAGTTGGAAGTGTATGAAGACGACTCCGGAATGAAGTTTCGTCAGTTCCGTTAGCTCCGTTGGGTGATTTTGGACTTAGGAGCGTGTCCGGACTATGAATTTGAGGTATGTAGCTAATTTATGCTTGAAATGGCAAAAGTCGAATTTTTGGAAAGTTTGACCCGGGGGTTGACTTTTTGATATCGGAGTCGGATTCCAATTTTTGTAGTTGGAGTAGTCCCGTAATATTGAATATGCCTTGTGTGCAAAAATTGAGGTCAATCAGACGTGGTTTGGTAGGTTTCGGCGTCATTTGTAGAATTTGAAAGTTTAGAAGTTCTTTAGGGTTGAATCCGGGTGTAATTGGTGTTTTGAGGTTGTTTTGAGTGATTCCAAGGTTTGACTAAGTTCGCATGGGGTTATATGACTTGTTGGTATGTTTGGTTGAGGTCCCGGGGGCCTCGGGTGTGTTTCGGATGCCCATTGGAAGGAAATTTGGACTTAGGCATTGCTGGTTGCTTCTGGTGAGATGGTGTTTCGCACCTGCGGTGGGAGCCCGTAGGTGCGGCCTCCCAGAAGCAAAGAGGAGGACAAAGATACGGCAAGGCTGGGTTGGACTGGAAGCGCAGGTGCGAGGTTAGGAGAGCATCTGCGAAATCGCAGATGCGGAAGGGGACGCACAGATGCAGAAAAAGGCCTGAGTGGGAAGGATCACAGAAAAAGGGCCCACAGGTGCAAATATGTGACCTCAGATGCAGAATATGGTAGCTTAAGCGGAATCCAAACCTATGATGGAATTTTCGTAGGTGCGTCGTCGTAGATGCGACAAGAGGTCTGCAAGTGCGGTTTTGCTGGGTAGAACCTATAAATAGAAGATTTCGAGCTTTTTTCACCATTTTCACATATTTTGGAGGATTGTGAAGTGTTTGCTGGGTAAGTTCCTTGTGTCTATTTATCTTCGATAATGGTGTTTACCCACTGATTTTACACCTAGTTGGTGAGTGTTTGAGGTGAGATTTGGGAGATTGGGCTTGGGAATTGGTGAGTGAATTTTGGGGTTTTTTGAGGGGCAAATGATGTCGGATTTTGATAAATTTTGTATGGTTGGACTCGTGAGTGAATGGACTTTCTTGTTTTGTGACTTTTGTCGGGTTTCAGGACGTGGGCCACGGGGGCGGGTCGAGCCTATTTCGGATTTTGAGTTATAATTTCGTGTTTTTCTTGTGGATTTGATTCTTTTAGCCTACATTAATTATATTGTACATCTTGTGGCTAGATTCGAGGCGTTTGGAGATTGATTTGACGGGCAAAAGCATTGCGGAGTAGGATTTTGCACGGTTTGAGTTAAGTAACAGTTTTAAATCTGGTCCTGAGGGTATGAAACCCAGGATTTTGGTATGATGCGACTATTTTGGAAATGATGCACATGCTAGGTGACGGGCTTGTAGGCGTGCACCGTTGGGGATTGTGACTTGGTCCGTCCCGTGAGACTGTAAAGTCGAATAGCCTATTGTTAATTACCTGCTCTCTCCGTGTTATAGAAATTGGACTGCAAATCATGTTAGAAATCATGCTTAGGATATGTGATAGTACTGTTGGGACCCGCAGAGGTCGCATACTTGTTGAAGTATTTGCTAATTGCTGTCTTGTAATCAGTCATGGTTTTACTTGCATATAATACATCAGTCTCTTCTTAATTCTTGTTGATACACTATGTTATTTGTATTTGGGCTGATCTTTATGATTTCTGAGAGCCCGAGAGACTAGATAGGTTGGTGACTGAGTTAGGGCCTGAGTGTCGAGCTGTGAGCTATATGTATGTATATGGATCGGGTTGCACGCTGCAACGAGCCTTAGTGTTGTATATGGATCGGGTTGCACGCCGCAACATGCCTTAGGGTTGTATATGAATTGGGTTTCACGCAGTAACGAGCCTCAGGGTTGTATATATATACGGATTGGGTTGCACGCCGCAACGAGCCTTATGGCTATTTATATGGGATCGGGCTGCACACCGCAACGATATAGTGCTTGGGCTTAAGGAGCCCCTCCATAGTCTGCACACCCTCAGTGAGCGCGGGTACATATTGAGTGTGAGTACTCAGGGTTGAGAGCCGAGTGATTGAGCTGTTGTGACGAGTTGAGGGACTGTTACCCTGAGAGGCTGTACTTGTTTTTCATTTGTTGATGCACTTAGTTGATATTTTTCATTGTTGTGAAATTTTTGAAAGATTCTATATCCGGATTACCTGCACTGTAACTGTATAAATTGATTTGACTTGAACTGCCAAATTTGAAAGCATGTCTATTCTTTGCTGGAATTATTGAAAATGAACTGTATTTGAATAGCTCATCACTACCTTCTCAGTTCCTTATTTATTTTTGTTACTTGTTGAGTTGTTTGTACTCATGCTACACTCTGCATTTCATGAGCAGATCCAGGTGTGTTTGATCACAGGGGTCGTTGAGTTGGTGCGTGATCGAGTACCAGAGACTACGAGGTAGCTGTCGGCATCCGCAGATCTTGTCTCTCCTTTTATGTTTTTTGTCTTTTCTGTATTGATACTTAGACACTGTTTGTATTAGACTGGATATCTAGATGCTCATGACTCAGTGACACCCTGATGTCGGGCTATTGTTTCGCCCTTACGCTTTGGGTTTTACACCATTTTTATGAAAGACTCCGGGTATTTTAAATATATTAATTCATTTCTATTAAATATTGAAAGTATTTTGGAGATGTCAGCTTGCCTAGTACCACGTTAGGCCCTATCACGACGAGTTAGGTTTTGGGTTGTGACAGTTGAAGACTCCGATGATTTGTAAACACTTCACAAGACACACCATAGAGATACTGCCTCAAAATCTTCGATGCATGAGCAATGGTTGCCAATTCTAAATCATGGACAGGGTAGATCTTTTCATGTGGCTTCTACTCGCTTGAAGCATAAGCAATCACACTACCCTCATGCATTAATACACACCCAATACCAGACCGAGAAGCATCACAATACACTGTATAAGAACTTGAAGCTGAAGGCAAAACTAGAATTGGAGTTGTAGTCAAGGCAGACTTGAGCTTCTGAAAGCTCTCTTCACACTCATCTGACCACCTGAATGGAGCACCTTTCTCAGTCAATTTGGTCAAAGGCGATGCAATAAACGAGAAGCCCTCCACCAAGCGACGATAATAACCGGCAAAGTGGAGAAAACTCTAAATCTCAGTAGCTGAAGATGTCATGTGCCAACTCTGAACTGCCTCTATTTTCTTCGGATCTACCTTAATTTCTTCACTGGACAGTAGATATTATGTGTCCCCAGAATTCCAGTGAACTAAACGCGAACTCACACTTGGAGAATTTGGCATAAAGTTTCTCCTCCCTCAATCTCCGTAGTACAATACTCAAATGTTCTTCATGTTCCTCCTGGATACGTGAGTACACCAGGATATCATCAATAAATACTACGACAAACAAATCAAGATATGGTTGGAATAAACTATTCATCAAGTGCATAAATGTTGCTGGGGTGTTGGTGAGCCCAGAAGACATCACAAGAAATGCATAGTGACCATAACGAGTCCTGAATGTCATCTTTAGAATATCCGAATCCTGAATTTTCAACTGGTGATACCCAGATCTCAGATCAATTTTGGAGAAGACCCTCGCTCCTTGAAGCTGGTCAAATAAATCATCAATACGCGGTAAAGAATACTTGTTCTTGATTTTAACTTTGTTCAAATGCCTGTAGTCGATACATATCCACATAGTACCGTCTTTATTTTTTACAAATAGAACTGGTGCACCCTAAGGTGACACATTAGGTCTAATAAACCACTTATCAAGAAGTTCATGAAGTTGCTCTTTCAATTCTTTCAATTCAGCTGGTGCCATACGATACGGATGAATAGAAATGGGCTGAGTGCCTGGCACCAAGTCAATACCGAAATCAATATCCCTGTCGGGTGGCATACCCAGCAGGTCTGCAGGAAACTACATCCGAAAAGTCTCGCACTAGTAGGAGTGTCTGCATCAACATCTCTCACAAAGGTCAAATATGACAAACACCCCTTCCCAACCATACGTTGGGTCTTTAAGTAAGAAATTACCCTGATGGGAAAATAATCTGGAGAACCTCTCCACTCGACCTTTGGCAATCCCGGTATTGCTAACATCACCATTTTTGTGTGATAGTACAAAATACCATGACATGGAGACAACCAATCCATACCCAAGATTATATAGAAATCAACCATACCAAGCAATAAGAGATCAACTCTAGTCTCGAGTCCCCCAATAGTTACAACACACGACCGATACACGCGGTCCACAATAATAGTATCGTCCACCGGCGTAGATATACGAACAGGTAAAACTAATGACTCACAGCGTATATCCAGAAAACGTACAAAATATGATAAAATATACGAATAAGTGGAACCAGGGTCAAATAATATAGAGGCTTCCCTGTGGCACACTGAGACAATACCTGTGATCACTGCATCTGAAGCAACGACATCTGGCCTGGCAGGGAAAGCATAGAATCAGGCATGACCGCCATCTGATCGGCCTCCCCCTCTTGGGCGACCCCTAGCTGACTGAGCCCCACCCCGAGCTAGCTGGGCGAGTGGTGGAGCAACTGGTGCAGGAGTCGTAGCCTGAACCATCTGCTGATCTGGACCTCATGAAAAGTGGGGACAATATTTCCTCACATGACCCATCTCTCCACACTCATAGCAATACCTCTCAAAAATGGCAAGTTCTGAGGCGGACCTCGAGAACCAGAATAACTACCAGAAGAACCTAGTATAGATGAACCCTAAACTGATGGTGCACGATATGAACTCTAAGCTAGAAGTGCACCAAGAGAAGACCGACTCGGTCGAGCACTGTATGAACCATGGATATTTGATGTGCCACGATGAGCCGAACGAGCCATCTGAGTGGGCCTATAAGGACGACCCCTGCTGTGATAAGGATGTCCCCCGACAAGTCACATAATAATTGTAAAGCAAAAATTGAGTAGTAAATAGGGGAACGGGTTGTAATACTCTAAACGATCGTCTGGGTCGTTACACTTATGTCTTGTTTGATTATGTGATCTGCTTGTTCTATGGTTTACTCGATTGAATGACTACGTGAACACTATGAGCCATGCTAGAGTTAGATGTTGAATGATACCTTACTTTGAGAATGATGAACTATTCTTGAGATCATTGTTACACTTGATTAGACATAATCACCCATATATTATGAACATTCATTCGTACTTGTTATTCTTGTGGTATGCCTTCAAATTATTATATGACTACATGAATCTTTTGTATCATGCTACAGATCATGTGTAGGTGTGGATTTCCTATTTGAACATGATACTCATTATTGTATGGCATACCTGTATAATCTGAGTTGTAGACATACATGCATATATCTTGGCATGCTATTTTTCTCAGTCCATGAGTATATGATTTGATATATATATATATATATATATATATATTCTTGAATATGCTTTCTGATTGATGGACAAGAGTGACAACGCGTGAGTTTTCCGTACGATTGTTAAGATTATAGCATATGAGTTTCCTGTGCAAATTGTTATAATTATGACACGAGAGTTGTCCGTGCGATTATTATGATTATGGAATGTGAGTTATCCGTGAGGTTATTATGATTATGGCACGTGAGTTGTCTGTGCGACAAATTATTATTATGGCACTTAAATTGTCCAGGCAGCGTGTGAATAAGAATCCATCCCCCTAGGGTCGTCCTCTCATGTTTCTCTCTTGATGACGTACACGCAAGTTGTGAGAAACCGAAGGGTTTCTAGTTGATTTAGATTATGGAATACTAGTCAGTGCTTAGACTTTGCATCTCTTCTCTATTTGCAAGCTCCTTGGGTGTATACATGATTTTTACTGTTCTCTATATGCTAGCTTTGGCATGCATTTTATGCATATCTTTTCTATATGCTGCTTTGCTTGATGAAATGAATCGCGGTACATATTTTCTCTAGATGTTAATTTGTGTGACTTGGCTTATTTATTCATGCATATCTACTCTATATCCAATTGTTGACAGCTTATTTGATATTCAAATGCATATCTCCTCAATATGATGCGTTGTAGTTGGTTTACAATGCTTGTGCATATCTTCTCTATGTGCACCGATGGATTGCCTGTACTTTATACTTCGATTTTGGTATTGTTGTCGTGTACATGTATATGCTATTGAGTTGCAGGTTAAGTAAAGTGAGTATCTTTTGACTTAAAAATATCGTCACTACTTCACTGAGATTAGTCAAGATACTTACTGAGTACATAGAGTCGATTTTACTCATACTACACTTTTGCACCTTGCGTGCAGATCTTACAGCTGAGCTGCTGTAGATGATGGAGGCTAGCATTAATGTTGTACCAGCGCTCCGGATACAAGCTACCCCTTGTTCATGGTAGTTTAGGATTTGTACTTTTGTTTATGTATATTCAAACAGATGCTGTATTTTCTTTATATCGACATCGTAAATCTAAATTTTAATGGCTCGTTATTTGTACTACGAGTTATAGTTGTGTGGATTTACGTGATCTTATTTATTATTTCTTGATGACCTTTCATTCGAATTGTGTTATTTGTTGTTTGACTTACCTATCATGTTATGGTTAAGTGCCATCATGATTAGGTGAAATTTTGTGTCGAAGCACTATTTAATGCCTCAAATCACGAAAATCTAAAACTTAAAACGACCTATTGGTCGTAACAATTATGTATTTTAGAGATGAATCCACGTTGTCCTTATGCATACTCAAATCCACTTCTGTTATGTTCTTACCTGGACAGTTATGGCAACCGACAACCTTATTGCTTTAATGTCAATCTCATCTTGTTTTGGTGGATATACGAATTGAATAGCTATTCTATCGTAGATTAACGGAGGAGACGACTGGCGAGAGGAGAATGTAAGCGAGATGAAAGAGGCGGAAAAAGAAGAAATTGGGGGAAATTTATATGGATATATATGTTTAGGTGAAAGAGAATCGTAGAAGAGATATATTGAGATGCGTTTTAGATGAGAAAATCTCAAAAGAAATATATTAAGGTAAGAAAAATTATAAATTTTAAAATAAATTGTATTCATATACTTTTATAAAACTACTCTTAACGTATACGCACTGCGCGTGTCCTTCGTGTTAATAAAAATAAGATTTTAAAATAATATAAAAAATATTCAAAAAAATGTATTTGCGTTATAATATAAAAATTAATAAAAAATTACAAATTTCAAATGAAAGATATTAAATTATTAATCATATTTAGAAATTTGATCCACTTCATTCTTCATTCTATTCATACCTTTGTAATCAACATAAGCATCCAAACTCAATTATTATTAACAGTTCTTATAAATTTTTAGTTATATCGTTATCTTATATTACCTATTATTTCCTTCTAAAGTACTTCTTTTGCTCGGGACCAATTACATATATACGTCATTTCCTATTTATATTCCTATGTACAAAATATTAACCAATTGTTTTACCGTTTAAAGTAGATTTTACAGTTAAAAAAGATTAATATCTGATTATTTTCTAATAGTTAGGCAATAAAAGTGGACAAAACATTTGAGTATACTTCCAATTCTAGGTCCTTCTATTGTTCAAAGGAATAAGAACGTCATAATTGCTCTTTAAACTCTAAACTCTTGCCTACCTCTTACCTAAAATATAAATTATCGTTAATTTTTCCATATTTATTTTATCAAAATTATGTTTTTCGTGCACTTTTCCTTACGTTCCCTTTTAAATATTAGCATAAAAAATGTAGGATCAGTTAGTTATTTTAATTTCATTAATTTACTCTTTTTTTCTACATAATATACATCCATGAAAAATAACATGTAAGAATTATAATTAAGTTACATATATAGTTTAAATAAGAAAACAATTATGTAAGATAGAATTTTAATTGACTTTAAATTCCTAAATGTTAGGAATTCCTACATAGTTCAAATAGGAAAAGATTTAACAACCAAAGTTTTAGTTGATTTCAAAGTACTAAATATTAGGATAATAATTAAATGACTGTTTTCACTAGTGTAAACTCTCTTTTAAAGGGTAAAAAAGGCGAACGGCATTTCGGTAAGAGCTTTCGTACTTTTAATATATATATATATATATATATATATATATATACACACACACACACACACACATACTAGTTGTATTGATTCTAATTTTAGAATACACGTATTGTGCGTGTATCCTGTTTCAATGAATATAAATGCCACGAACCAAAAATCACTAGTCGTGATGACACCTAACTCAACCCGCTAGGTAAACCAACTAACAGTCAATACAATCCAAATGAAATTGTAGGAAAAATAAGAAGAATTATCTAAACTTTTACAAATTAACCCAAGAACTGGTAGTACAAATCATGAATTTCTAAGACTTAGAATTTACAAAGCTGATACAAATAATTACACGATCTGTTTGAAAGCTACATAAACAGATTAACAAAATCTAAAGCCACCAAGGACAAGTGGCAGCTATATCCGGAATGCACGAACATCTTCAGGGTCAGCTCCCGACATCACCAGTAGCTCCGCTCCAAAAGTCTGCACGCAGGGTGCAACAATGTAGTATGAGTACAACCAACCCCATGTACCCAGTAAGTATTGTGTCTAACCTCGTCGAAGTAGTGACAAGGCTTTTTAGTAAAAAGATGTTCACTAATAAAAATCTGTACCGAAATCTAGCAATAGAACTATACTATAGTATAACATGATAGAGTACACGAAACGAATGTATAAAACAATAACAGAGCACTAGAAGAGGTCACAATTCAATAGTTTCCAATATCTCAACCAATCTTTTCTTTAGAGCGAAACCAATAAACTATAATGGTCACCCCGAAATTTACCCACTCTGAGGAATATACTTTGATATCAAGTCATTTGCACGGTAATACCCTTCGTGTATTTATCTCATCCTCACCAAATATGCATACAACCGTACCAACCGAATGGCAGAAATGCCGATAACAGTAATGATAAAGTAGGAAATACGCAAGTAGCAATAATAAACGAGAATGTACATAAGGGCATCAGTAACAAATTAGGCGGAAAGCATAGAGATGATGACAACAATCAGGAAAAGGAATGTAACTTTAACTAACTAGCTTGGTGGAGGCATGAATAGAAATATAACGAATAAGAGGGGAACACATGATCTTTATGCGTTAACAAGTAGAAACATGAATTACTAACACTGTCGAAGGCATGTACTAAGTTAACCAAAATAGATACGACAAAGATATAATTATGACAGCAGGAAGTAGGCATGGTATTTGCAAGTTTATCAAGTTGAAGGCATGAGTGACACAATAACAAATAAGATAAAGAACAATAACATGGCATTAATGACAAGTCACATAAATGTAACAGCATGAACGTATACACAAAGGAAAGATATCACAACATAATGTGTGCCCCTCGTCCTCGCCTGCACGGAAACGCTCATCGTGCCATGAACTCGTGATAATTTAAAGCACGATAATATAAATGAAATGGCACGGCACCAGCCTTCGTGCTTTTACTCACAAATGATATGGCACGGTATCACCCTTCGTACTTTTACTCACAAATGATATGGCACGGCATCACCCTTCGTGCTTTTACTCACAAATGATATGGCACGGCATCACCCTTCGTGCTTTTACTCTCAATAATATGGCACGATATCACCCTTCATACTTTTAATCTCAATAATATGGCACGACATCACCCTTCGTGCTTTTAATCTCAATAATATGGCACGACATCACCCTTCGTGATTTACACTCTCCCTCACATGATAATGTGTAAGCAAAGTCACGACATCACCCTTCGTGCTTTACACTCTTTCTTACCAAGCATATGTATATCAATGACAAACAAGGCAGGAAGCATAAATAACGTTAAGGAGAGTGTTTAAACAAATATTCCAAATGAATCCAAATCATAACTTTCCAAGCCAACAGTAGTTCAATAAACCCGCAAGAACCATATTATTCAAGTATTCCAACAAATCTCACAAATGAACTACAACATAAGTATAGAATCTAGTATCTTAAGAATATCGACCATAGCAATGTATTAATGATTATGCATATTGATGACCGAATTAAACACAACAATGTATTGTATGAATTCCATCAAATTTAATCAAGTTATAATAAGCTAAGTCTTAGTTTCTAACATTTAATATTATATTCTTAGTATCTAGGAGCCAAGTAAGGAATGAAGTAAGAAGGTCATGTGATTCTACAAGACACAATTTGTAACATAATTTATCCCCGAGCATGGTTACCCTTGCACATGCATATATGCTCGTCACCTCATATATGTATCACCCCCGCATATCACAAACAATGTCAAATAGTAGGAAACATTCCCTCAACAAAGTTAGGCAAGACACTTACCTCAATTTGGCTAACTCAATACTCAATTTAAATTTTTCCTTTACAAATTTACCTCCACTCGGCTCAATCTAGCTAAAGACGACTTAAATACATCACACAATGCAAGGGAAAATAATTTCAGTGATTTTTATAAAATTTCTAAAAAGTCAACAAAAGTCAACCCCCGTGCCCGCCCGGTCCAAACCTGAGTCCAAGGGTAGGTTTTGACTACCCATAGCCTCATAAGTCCAAATACGTCTTTTGTTTCCAAATTCAAGTCCTATTCTACTCTCAAATCCTAAATTTTTATTTTTCAAAGTTTTGACAAAATTCCCAAATTTTTCCTAGATTCTCATGAATTTGATGTTAAATCTTAGGTAAAATCATAAAATGTAGTTGAGAATTGATTAGAGGTACTTACCCAGTAATTTGGTATGACAATTCCTTCACAACATCGCCTCTCATCGAAGCTAGGGCTCAAAATATAACAAAATGAATCTAAGTCTTGGAATTCTCAGCATTTAGCACGTTGCAGATGTTGCATTTGCGACAGGGCGTTCGCAAATGCGAACCCAGCAAATGCGAACCCCGCATATTCGAATAACTAATCGCAAAAGCAAAGTTTTGAAATTATCTGCTGCTTTCGCAAATGCGACCAAAATGCTCGCAAATGCAAACACTGGTCTTTCGCAAAAGCGAACTAACCCTGCCTAGGACTTTATCGCAAATGCGATACTGAGTCCGCAAATGCGAACTCAACATGCTTCGCAAAACATTCTTTGCAAATGCGAGTCCTTTACCCAGCAGCCCAGTTTCACAAATGCTAGGCTGCTTCGCAATTGTGATAGTTGCATTTGCGACAAAAATATCGCAAATGCGATGACACCAGTACCAGCACTCAAAATCATGGAAAATCATTCCGGATCCAATCCAAAACTCACCCGAGCCCCCGAGGCTCCAAACCAAACACCCACACAAGTCTAAAAATATAACACCAACTCGCTCGTGCGACCAAATCGCCAAGATAACACCTAAAACTACGAATTGAGCACCAAATCAAAAGAAATTTTCAAGAAAACTTTGAAACTTATATTTCAACAACCGGACATCCGAATCACGTCAAACCAACTGCGTTTCTCGCCAAATTTGACAGACAAGTCATAAATATAGAAATGAACCTATATCGGGTTCCGAAACCAAAATACGGACGCAGTATCCAAAAATTCAAACATTAGTCAAACATTTGAAAGTCATTAAGTCTTTAACTTGCAAATTTCAACAAAATGCGATAACTCAAGCTAGGAACTTCCGAATTCGATTCCAGGCATACGCCAAAGTCCCAAATCACGATACGGACCCATTGGGACAGTCAAAACATAGATCCGAATCTAGTTTCTCAAAACATTGACCAAAGTCAACTCAAATGGGTTTTAAGGCAAATATTTTATATTTTCTCAGTTTTTAACATAAAAGCTTTTCGGAAAAACACTCGGACTGCACACGCAAATTGAGAAAGGCTAAAATAAGGTATTTAAGGCTTGAAAGCGTAGAATTAAGTTCTAAATCATAAGATGACCTATCGGGTCATCACAATAAATTTTAAAAGATTATATAAATAATCTATTAAAACTTATGTTAGAGTTATAAAATTAAAATTAATAGAAGTGTAGGTTTCGAAACATTATAGATCCTAATTAGCTAAATTTCAACGAAAGAAGAAACTCTTAGGACAAAAATACAATTATTCTATTTCTATGATCAATAAGAAATGTCATATGAATTATTTCCAACATATTAGAAAAGACTAAATACTATTGCAAAAGGTATTATTCAATCGCAATATTTTGATTTACTCTTTCTTCATTTTGGAGTGAGTTTTCTTTCTCCGCTCAAGCACATAACTGTAATGACCCAACCGGTTATTTTAACTTTTAAAAACTCGTTCTCTAAAATAAAACTCCCCGAACATGCTTTTATTAATTTATGACTCGCGGGGATGATTCGGAAGTGTTTGGATTGAAATCGGAACACTTGGTTCTCTAAGTTGGCTTTAAATGGTCAAGTTTGACTTCGGTTAACATTTTGAGAAAATGACCCCGGAATCGGGATTTGATGGTTCCAATAGGTTCGTATGATGATTTTGGACTTGGGCGTATGTCCGAATCGGATTTTGGATAACTCGGGAGCGTTTTGACGCTTAATAGTAAAAATTAACTATTTTAAGGTTTAAAATTCTTTAAATTTGTTTTTGAGTATGTTTTTGAGTAATTGAAGTATGTTTGAAATTCCGAGTTTGGGAATAGTTTCGTATAGTGATTTAAGACTTGCACGCTAAATTTTGTGTCATTCCGAGTAGTTTAAATATATTTCGGCGCATTGGAAGTTAATTGAAGAACTTGAAATTCTTAAGTTTGAATCAATTTGGTTTAGGGTATGATTCTTAGATTTGATATTGTTTTACGCATTTCGAGAGTTCGAGCGAGTCCGCTTTATGATTTCAAACCTATTGGTATGTTCTGGCAGGGCCCCGGGGGTCCCGAGTGTTAACTGGACGAGGCTTCAGACCAATTTTAGAAAATTAAGCAAGGACTGAAGCTCCCAACTACTATCATAATCGCACCTGCGCTTGGACAGCCGCAGGTGCGACATCGCAGGTGCGAAGGATTCTGCCCAGCGATCGCAAATGCGAAGCATTTGGCGCACCTGTGAACGCGCATGTGCGATGTCCTTGTGCGCAGAAGCGGAGGAATGCGCAGGTGCGAAGGAATAGGCACACCTGCGCTTGCACAGAAGCGAGCAGCTCGTCCGCAGGTGCGAAGCCAGTCCAAGATGAAAAATCTCGCACCTGCGAGGCTTTTCCGCAGGTGCGAAAGCTGCAGTTGCGAATACCTTCTGCAGGTGCGAAACATCTGTCTGGGCAGAACCTTAAAATGGACGAAGTTCAGTCCATTTTTGTTCATTTTTCCTCCATGTTTGGGCAATTTCAGAGCTCTTTGTAAGGAGTTTTCAACTAACAACTTGGAGGTAAGTTAATTCTACACCCTTTGAGTTAATGCATAGATTATGGGTAGATTATAATTAGTAAATCTTAGAAATCAAGAGTTTAGGTGAAAAACCTAGATTATTATAAAAATAAGATTTTAACCACGAAAATAATTATGGAATTAGATAGAAATTATATATTTGCGTTTTTGAGATTATGGGTAACATTTTCATCCGAAAATTTCCGGAATTCGGGAACGTGGGCCCTAGGTGAATTTTAAGAATTTTACCATTTTGGGTAGGATAATTTAGTTAATAGATGAATTTCGAATTATTGAGAATATATTAATTATTTTGTATAATATTTGGATAGTTTCGTAGTTTTCGGCGTCGAATCGAGAATTTGACGCGACGCGATAATCGGAAATTGGACTTTGAGATAAGGTAGTCTCTTGTCTAATCTTGTGAGGGGAAAATTACCTCATAGGTGATTAAATTAAATAATTATTGCTAATTGTGAGGGCTACGTACGCACGAGGTGACAAAAGTCCGTGCGTAACTACTATAAATGCTAAAGTCCGGGTAGTTTAGGACTCAAAGCATAAATTACTTGTGAAATGGTATTCTTTATTTAATTAATATTAATTGATATATATGAATATAATGTTAATTGTTAGATAAGGATATTAAAAGATGAATTTCTCATATGCTAAAGTTTTGTTTAGATTAATTAATTGTTGAAATAAATTATTATCCTCTCGAATAAATTTTACAATAAATACTCTTATTCCTGAGGTACATAAGAAAATGTCCTCCTTTCTTGTGGATCGGGCCGAACACCTCGGCAGGATAGATGCATCTATAGATCGTGCCGCACGTCCCTCGGCAGTGTATACGACACTCTAGATCAGGTCGTACGTCCTCGGCAGAAATCGTGCTTAATAATAATAATAATAATTACATGATACTTGGACAGTTTATTGCAGCTTGTAAAGCTATTTGATAAATTGAAAATTTATTGAAATTGAATTGCAGCTTGCAAAGCTATTTGATAAATTGGAATTTTTATTGAAATTGAAGGATTTAATTAATAGATTGGAAATTGTTGCATTTGAAGGATTCTTATTATTTCTGCTAATTGAATAAAATTATTGTTAAATTTGTGAATCATGCTGATTTGAATAATTATAATTTATTCCATTTATTATTGTTGACCCTTAGTGAGTGTCAAAGTCGGTCATCTCGTCTCTACCACTTCGAGATTAGGCTTGAAACTTACTCGGTACACATTGTTTATGTACTCATACTACACTTCCTGCACTTTTTGTAAAGGACCTAAGGCAAGTACTAGTGGGGGACCTATCGTCTTACACCCACGTCATCCAGAGGCATAGTGGAGAGCTACCTTTCTGAGCCGTTCTGCAGCTACTAGTGTCTCTTCTTGTATTTTTCATTCTGTCTATTTTTATTTCAGACAGTATTAGAAGTTTTGTATAATCTACTAGATGCTCATATACTTGTGACACCAGGTCTTGGCACACACATTGGTAGAATTTTGTGTCTTATTATTTTTCTTGGTTTTAAAATTTATCGATATATGTTTAATTTATTAGTTGGCTTGCCTAGATGTAGTGTTGGGCGCCATCACGACCTATAGGTGAAATTGGGTCGTGACATTATAGAATGTATGGACATCATTTCTTCAAGAATAAGTGGTATCATATTAAGCAAATGAGCTCCAAATTCAGTTTTGAATTAAGCATTTGATCCGTATTGAAATTTCGGAGCCATAGTGTAACTACTTGACTTGTCGTTTTGAGTAATTACTCTCCTCTCTACTATTTTAAGTCTTGATCAGCTTCATATGATGTATTATGACTTGTGTGAAAAATTTGAGGTCAATCGAACTTGATTTGCTATGTTTCGGCATCGAACCTATGATGTTTCGATGTCACTTCTTTGAGTATTATGATATCACATTATACACATGAGCTCCAAATTCAGTTTTGATTGAATCATTAGATCTGTATTGAAATTTTGGAGCCATAGCAAAAAGAATCATCGAATTCGGACATCGTATGAGAGAGTTATGCCCATTTCCGTGTCGGGAATGATTTTTCGTCGCCGCCAGCGCCCAAGGAAGCGTGGGGCGCTAGCCCTGGCGCTGGGAATTTTTGCAATAATGGAAATGGTGCCACATGCATCGTCCCACGCTACCTGTGGCGCTCGAAAACATCAGAGGCTCTATAAACGGATTTTGTGGCCATTTTTGACATAAAATAATTGGGGAGCTCGGTTTGGGCGATTTTCAGAGGTAAACTTCACAAATTGGACTTGGGTAAGTGATCTTAACTTGATTTTGTCCATTATTCATGAATCTAGCGTTATTTCCAGCACTTATTTCATAATTTGGGGGATTAGAGTAGAAAGTTTCCAAATATTGATTTGAGGGTTCGAATTGAGGTAAGTAACACTTCTAAACTTGGTTCTAAGTGTATGAATCCCCGAATTTGGTATGATATGAATTGTTTGGAGGTGACACATACGATAGGTGACGAACATATAGACGTGCACCACAGAAAGTGTGTCTTGAATAAATCGTGTGAAGTGGTAAAATTAAAGAATCATGTTATTATCTGAACATGTGGCACGCGTTAGAGGAATTAAGTTGTGGCTAGTAATAAATGTTAAGGCTATGTGTCGATAATTTAGGACCCATGGGTTCGTGATGCTGTTGAATTAATTGTTCTAAAATATACATTTCACACTCAGTAATAATTGTCCATTATGAGGATATTTATGGGATTGAGCTACGCAACGCAGCAGGCCATTTGGCTTAATATATTTTATTATTAAATAGATCGGGGTTGCCCGCCTGCAGCAGACCTTATTGACTTTATTATTAAATGGACTGGGGTTGCCTGCCAGCAGCAGGCCTCATTGGCTTTATTATTATACGGATCGGGACTGCCCACCTACAGTAGGCCATATTGGTTTTATATCACGCTTGGGATGAAGATGCCCCTCCGAGAGTCTGCACACACCCCCAGTGAGCGCGGTCGACTTATAGCGCTTGGGATGAAGGAGCCCCTCTGGAGTCTGTACACCCTAGTAAGCGTAGATGATTACATATATTCGGGATGGATTTCCTATGGCATGGACTTACCTTACTTACTACTTATATATATGTTTGGGATGTATTTTCCCAGGGCATGTACTTGACTTACTTATTTATATTGTAATGAATTTACTTGGACATGGATCTTGTCCGTATCATTTACATTTGGGGATAAATGACCCCAGGGCTGGATTGGCCTTATAAAGTACTGGGTAACTAACTGTCAGTCGATGTGTATTTATATACGGGTTGGAACACCCTGGGCTGGATTGGCCATAAAAAAAGTACCGAGTGACCGGATAATTTGTGACCAGTATTTGAATGAGGTCTTTCTACTGAGATGTCATATTCCTCATATCTTGTAGTATTGATATATTTCAATTATACTGAGTTTAACTGTTAAATTTAAAAGCCTGCCTACATTTTGTACCATTATTTATATTGGACTGTAACTGCAGAGCTCATCATTGCTTTCAGCCCAGAGGTTAGTCTTGTTACTTATTGAGTTAGTTGTACTCATACTACACTATGCACCTTGTGTGCAGATCCAGGTGCTTCCGAACACGACGACTATTAGACCTCAGTGTGTTACTAGTTGGAGACTATCAGGGTAGTTGTTTGGCGTCCGCTGACTTTTCTCTCTTTTCTTTAGTTATTGTACTGTTTTATACTTTCAGACAGTGGTTTTTATTAGTCAGATATTGTATTCATATTAGATGCTCATATACTCAATGATGTCGGGTTTTGGGAGTGTTATATTTGTATTTGTGAGATTTCTTCCTCTGAATATGATTATTTTGTTTTCAAATTTAAAAGATATGGTGGTTTATTAAGATTTTGGGCTTGTCTAGTATTGCAATAGGCGTCATCACGACTGGTGAGATTTTGGGTCGTGACAAGTTGGTATCAGAGCTTTAGGTGACATAGGTCTCACTATTCATGAGCAGGTTAAGTAGAGTCTTGTGGATCGGTACGAATTCGTCTGTACTTATCTTTGAGAGGCTGCCGAACCTTAGGAAAATTGCCCTTCTTGTATCCTATCGTGCGGAATTGATTCAGCTCGAAACATAACTCTTTGAATTCCTTCCACATATTCGTGTGCGCATGTGAGCGCTCAGTATCAACTGTGTATTTTGTGTTTTGGTGATGGGCCAGTTTGGAGGACTTGAGGCCAGGTTTAGACCGCAACGTAGACTTGGTAGCTTCGATTGTAACATGTACATTTGGACTCATATGTCCAGTAATGTCCCTACGAGTGGAATTTGTGGCTCGATGAGAGGTGAAATGGCTTTGTGATGAGTATGATGTAACTGCGGGATGTGTTAAGACGATATGAATGTGACGAGAAGTGTTTCCTTGAAATGTAAATGAAGGACATTGGGTGCTTTATTTTTGTTTTGATGTGACGTACAATCTAGAGTGTGAATATTTTAAAAGAACTTTCACGTTGTTAAATTTTGGGGCAAATTAAATTCTCGGGTGTGGTTAATGTGTTTGGACTCAGAAAGATTAAGTGATTTCATAGTAATTGTGGTTGGAAAAGGGTAGAACAAGATGTCAATTTGAGACTAAGCAGGTGGGTTATCTCATGCGGAGTAATTTATTTAAGTGTGTTCCTTATGATGTGAATAGAGAGTTTCGTTTTTGCCAGCGGGGTGTATGTGTTGAAACTTGAATTTGAATCTGGTTAAGAAAGTTGACTTGAGTGTTAAGCGAATGAATGCGATATTAGTGGATGATTGAGGTATTTTATGGTTGGTGTGTCTTGAGCTTGAGAAGAATTTTTGTTGAACTGACTGCGGTATTAAGGCAGTAATAAAGTATGGGTATCATGAGTTATCAAGTATTTTAAACTATGGCTTTGAGCCAAGTGGGGGAGCCCGCTGTCGCACCCATCTTTCTAGCGAAATTGGATTTCGACACGTGATAACTCTTTTAAAGGAAGGTGTTAAAAGAGAGAGTCGCCACCTAATGGGTTTGAGGTGCGTTAGGGCACCTATTTACAAATAACTCTGGTTTAACCGGGTTGCGTCACCAAAGATCGGGTAAGGGATCAAATTACCTCGAAGAGAAGGTGTTAGGCACTCTTCGAAGTTCACAACTGTGGGTCCCGACCGAATGTGAATTATATATATTAGTCAAAAAGTCAGAGAGAAAAACAAGAAGTTTGAAAAAGAAAATCATTATTAGAATGTCCTTGAGTAAACAAAGATAATAGGTTCAAAGACAAGATGGGGGGTCCTAAGCTTTTTGTCCTAAAAGATCACCCCATACAACATAAATAATACTTCATAACTCCCTCGAGGTGGTGTGTTACTCGTATTATTCAGCGGCAAAAATTATCATCTCCTGCTACCCAATTATTATATTTAAGTTTTTACCTAAAGCGCACTAGTTGATTCTAAACCGTGCCCTATGCGTGCACTACCCGTCCAATGCCTATGNGGGCACAGACTATCATCTCTTGCTACCCGATTACTATCTTTAAGTTTTTACCTAAAGTGCACTAGTTGATTCTAAACCGCGCCTTATGCGTGCACTACCCGTCCAATGCCTATGGCCCAGGAGGCGTTTGGACCTCTATTTTAGATGGTTTCTAGACTTAGCTTAGGCTTCTCAGAAATGATAAAACTAGGCGACATACAAAATAAGTTGGACTTCATGTGAAGGCAATTAAGGGCTCAAGTTAGCCTCCACACTTAGACAACAAATGCATACAAACAAATTAGGCGTTTGACAGTTTCAGAATTGAGACAAGTTAAAGCCATTAAGCCCTATAGACATGGTTTCTATGTGACCTTGGGATTCAAACATGCAGGCAGTTTCAGAGCAAGATGCCATCTTAAGTACATTTTCTAACCGACTACACAGTCGGCCTGCTGATTATAGATTATAAGCAATTAAACCTATATACATGATATCTAGGTGATTTATGCGGTAGTTGGCAGTGATAACTATTGAAGATACTCAGAATTACTCAGTTTGATCCTATAGGCATGCTTTCTAATAGTGGCAACGAAACAGTGTTAAAAGTTCAATATTAACACTTAAAAGCGAGTGGTATTACCCTATAGGCAGGATTTCTAATGATTAACAATTGAAAGTGATTTTTTTATATTTAGCTACTATAGGGATGCCTCCTAGATGGGCAGTGTAACAGCGAATTAACCAAGTAAAACCCTATAAGCATGACTTCTAAATGCAGATTTTGTAGAACATAAGATAACATAGCCCTATATTCATAGTATCTAATGAATATGCTGCAGTTATATAAATTGAAAGATTGGTCATTGACACTTTATTTCCTATAGGCATGGTATCTAATAAAACACATAGGAGCAGATTATGTTAAACCAATTAAACACTCAGGTCCTATGGGCAGATTATCTAACGACACATAGGAGCAGAACATGTTGAGTAAATTAAACACCTATAGGTAGGATTTCTACCCATTCATGCAAATATTAGAATAAACTCATTTTCCCAATTTTACTAACACCCTAATTGTTATTACAACATTATTATAGGCCCAATGAATGAATCAAATAACACAGTTACAAAATCACTATAGTGGGTTACACCCAGCCTGGCCAGGCCTTGAAATTTTATATCCATACAGGTTTCACCACAGCCTAAAAGTCATAGCCCTTCAAACCCAGAAAATAATCTTTATTTACACAAAATAGCCAAAACCCAGTAACCACAACTGACTAACAACCATTTACACAAACCAATTGGTTCATTGAGTAGGTGAAAAGGGAGGCAGAATTGAGCAATTGGGACAAAGTAGCCACAAAACCTTAGACCCTAGTGTGTCAGAGTTCCCAAGGGTTTCAAGAACCCTGGGCAGTGCTCACACTAGGGAGGTTAATAGAGAAGACTTAGGGGGCCTTGGCTTCCAGCCGGCCCAGAATTAGAACTCATAACAAGAAACAATCAAAGAAATAGTAATAAAGTAATAGGTTTGGAAAAGCATTTGCAGACACTTTAAGGTAATCACATAATGAACATGAACTCGAGAAGCAAACTAATACATTAGGGCAGAGTTACATATGACAAGAAACAAGGAGCTCGGGGATTGCAAAGTTAGCAGGAAAGGGCATTATATTAGTAAAACTAATTAATACAACCAGTTTAGAACTTAAAGGAACAGATTATACCAAACTCAGGATTAAACAATATAACACAAACAGGATCAAGTACCATAGAGGGAATCAGTCAAGGAAGAAAGGATAACAGGTTATTAGAGGTACAACATTGGATGTGGCAAGAACACGTAGAGTGACAATCCTATTCGTAGGGGCACACTATTCATTTAGAATGAAGGTCTTAAACAAACTAAGGCATATTAATGACAAACACTGATCACTAGAGATTCAGAATTAGGCAGAACACATGGATTAAGCCATATAATCAAGGCAGAACATTCATATTATCAGCAATCACCAAGCTAAACCATGCTTCAATCTGTCCAAATTGACTAATCTAGGTGCAAAGATATTAGTAGGCTAGTAATTATAGGCAGAATTAGATAGAAAAGAGTCAAGGGAATACGTGAAGTCATACAGTTTTCAGAAACATGCTAACATAATGGAATAAACATTGCAAAGGTTTAGAAACTAACCAGTGATTGTTCAATAAACAAGAAAGAACAGCAAATAGGACCCAGAGTCTCAAATGTGTCAAGTTCCCAAGGGTTTCAAGAACCCAGGGCAGTGCTCACACCCAAGAGAGGTCAAAAAAATAGAAATCCGGTGGCCTTGGCTTTCAGCCAGCCAAGAACCCAAAACAGAACAAGAAACTCAATGAGCACAGAGTAAAGCTTTAGTTTTAGTGGAAAAATAGTGATTGAAGTTCTTGCAGAAAAGGGGAAGGGCATGGGTTTTTATAGTAGTAGGAATCGAACAAACAAACAAGGAAATATAATTAATCAGACATAAAAATAAGGAAAGAAGAGCATACAGAATCAATTAGAACCAATTTAGGAGAAAAATCAGGCCAAACCCTAGTTTTTAGGGAAAACAAATATCAATGGAATATACACAAAAACATTAACATAGGATAAATATAGACACAAATAGCACTACAAATTAGAGAATCAAACTAATTTTGGTCCGATTTAAGGAAATCTAAAAACCCTAGTTTTAGGGTAAGTAAGAATCAACAGAATATAAATAAAATCAGACTCACACGGTATAGAATAAACGTGTGTAGACGGAATATCATCCAGATTCAAGAAATGGGAGTCAATCGGACAGAATCAAAGTGGTAATACTTCCCATGTTTAGGCCCATGGAGAATCAACCAATAGCGGAAATATACTAATATGGTAAGGAGATGAGAGGGAAATCCCATTAGAAGAGGGATTAAGGGAGGGTTTTGAGAGGCGGCAGCTAGGGTTTCTCAGAGAAGAAAAGAGAGTAGAGAGGATTTAGGGGCGGCGGGTGGTGATAATAGTTATGGTTTGGGCGGGTTTGGATAGTTAAAGAGAGGGGGTGAACGGGGGTCGTTGATCTTGAGAGATCAATGGCTGGGATTAAAGATAAATGGGGTGGGTTGTATAAAATGGGTACCGACCAGATTTTGTAAAGGGGTGTTTGGTTTGGGCTTGAGATTTATTGGGATAGGGTGTTAGGTTTGGGCCAGCAATTGGTCCGAAAATGGGTGGGTTTTTAGCCTAAATTTTTAAATACCCAATATTTAATAAATAAATAATTTATAAAAGTAATTAACAAAAACATTATTTATGCACTAAAATGATTAAAAATAATTATTTAACATTTTAAAAATATAAAATTTATTTTTTGCAATAATAATGTAATTATACATGCATATGGGATATTATTGCAAAAATATGCCATTAGCCCTAAAATGCAAATTTAATTATAATAAATGCACTAAAACAATATTTAAAACCTCATTTTGGTTAAATGATAAGTTTAGATGATTAAATCATCATAAAAATAATTTGGAGGATAATTATTGGATATTTATATAATAAAATGCAGGAATAAATTGGTTTAAAGTCTTTAAATATTATGAATAATTATGAAACAATACATGTGTATGTTTATAAATCAAAATGATGAGGTATATGTACTATTTTGAAAGTGTGTACATATATATATATATAAATGTGAGGGGAAAATTGGGTATCAACAGCTGCCCCTCTTTACCCGGGAATGATGAAAGAATTGTCGGGTAAAGAAATGATGACCGATTTTGACCGAATGGGGTGATTTTAAAAATATAGGTCGAGCCCTGGTTTCTGGGTTGCCTACATATCCCTGGTTTTACAGAAATCAGGCCACGTGTAGTTCTGGATCCAATGGTGGAATAAACCGATGAAGTTGTGGTAGGAACGGACAAACATTTATGGATAGGACGATATTGGAATTGTGAATGGATGTACCTTGGAATGGTTACGGATATTTGAACGGTTATCAGATGGGAATGGGTAACGGATGATGGTTGGACCTCCCCTCAGTATCTTTTTGGCTAAAACGAAACCATTCATGTGTGGTCCGCAAGTTGCAGAGTGTATCTCTTCGAATAGTTTGGAAGCTTCCTTGGCGTCAACACACCATAATAACCCTAAATATGTAGTCTTGTACAGAATTCCTCCACTTTGGAATAAATGGTTGGACAATCTTCGGAGCGTGCATTTTTTAGTATGATTTGCATGCTCCGGGTACTCTCTTTTTGCCAAGTACACCTTGATATCATGGAACCATGGATTCCCGTCTGCTTCTTCTTCAACATGAGCGCAGCAAGCTGGCTGATTATGAATCCTTACTGGAATGGGGTCGATGAAATTCTTGTCCTGATGCTATATCATGGAGGACAAAGTGGCCAATGCATCTGCGAATTCATTCTGGATTCTCGGGACATGTCGAAACTCTATCTTCGTGAACCTATTCATCATCTCTTGCACGTGATATAGATATGGTAATATCTTGGTATTCTTTGTAGCCCATTCTCCTTGCACCTGATGTACCAGAAGATCTGAATTGCCAATTACCAGTAATTCCTGGATATTCATGTCAACGGCTAAATTGAGCCCCAATATGCAAGTCTCATATTCTGTCATATTATTGGTGCACAGAAATCTGAGTTTCACGGATACCGAATAATGTTGACCTGTTTCTGACACCAAAATGGCTCCAATACCCACTCCTTTGAAGTTTGCGGCTCCATCGAAATATATTCTCCTTCTGTCGTAGGATTCGGCGATATCCTCTCCTACGAATGATACTTCTTCATTAAGAAAATACGTTTTTAGTGGTTCGTATTCTCCTCCTACAGGATTTTTTGCAATATGATCCGCTACTGCTTGTCCCTTAACCGCCTTATGAGTCACATAGACGATGTCGAATTCACTCAACAATATCTGCCATTTTGCCGGCTTCCCTATAGGCATGGGTTTCTGGAAGATGTTCTTCAGAGGATCCATCGTTGATATGAGATATGTTGTATAGGCATAGAAGTAGTGCCTTAGTTTCTGGGCTATCCAGGTCAAAGCACAGCAGGTGCGTTCAAGCAAAGAATACCGTGCTTCGTAGGGTGTGAACTTCTTACTCAGATAGTATATGGCATGTTCTTTATTTCCCGTCTCTTCGTGTTATCCCAAGACACAACTGAAAGCCCCATCTAATATGGAGAGATAAAGTAGCAGTGGCCTACCAGGTTTTGGTAGGACCAGGACTAGCGGTGTGGACAAATATTCTTTGATTCTGTCAAAAGCTTTCTGGCAGTCTTCAGTCTAACTGGTTGCGGCATCCTTCTTTAACATTTTGAAAATCGGCTCACAGATCACGGTTGATTGTGCTATGAAGCGGATGATGTAATTAAGACGTCCCAAGAAGCTCATCACGTCGTTCTTGTTCTTTGGAGATGGCAAATCCTGGATAACCTTGACCTTTGATGGGTCTAGCTCAATTCCTTGGCGGCTGACGATGTATCCTAATAACTTTCCTGTTGGGAACCCGAAGGCACATTTGGATTTAATTTCAAATTGTACCCCCAAAGTCGGTCAAAGAATTTCCTCAAGTCTGTTATGTGATCTATACTCTTCTTGGATTTGATGATGTCGTCATCAACATATACCTCTATCTCCTTGTGTATCATGTTGTGGAAAATATTTGTCATGGCCCTCATATAAGTGGCTCCAGCATTCTTTAGACCAAACGACATCGTTTTATAGCAGTACACCCCCCACGGTGTAATAAAATTCTCTCTTTTCGGCATCCTCTTCATCCACCCAGATCTGATGATATCCCGCGAAGCAATCTACAAAGGATTGGAGTTCATGCTTGGCACAGTTGTCGATCAGTATGTATATGTTGGGTAACGGTAAATCATCTTTGGGACTTGCTCTGTTTAGGTCTCGATAATCGACGCACACTCTGACTTTCCCATCCTTCTTTGGAACTGGCACGATGTTAGCCAACCAAGTTGGATATTCAACCACTCTAAGAACCTTAGCTTTGATCTGCTTGATGACTTCTTCTTTGATTTTTAGACTCATATCTGGCTTGAACTTTCTGAGCTTCTGCTTTACTGGCGGACACATTGGGTTGGTGGGTAGTTTATGAGCCATTATGGACGTACTCAAACCAGTCATATCATCATAAAATCATGCAAAAATGTCTTCATATTCTTTAAGGAAACAAGTATATTCTTCTTTCTCTGATGGTAACAGGTGAATGCTTATGCGACTTTTTTTGATTGTTTCGGAGTTTCCTAGATTAACTATTTCAGTCTCATCAAAATTGAACTTAGGCTTGTTTTCAAAGTTTTCCACTTCTTTGACAATTTCCTCGGGTATTATATCATCTTCTTCTATTTTCTCTTAGTCACTATCCTTATGTTGCGTTGTCTCATTACATGTCACAGTTATTGGTTCATCACGATAAGAAATAGTAATGTTGTAGGGAGAAAAATGTAGAAAATAGTAATAAATAATAAAATAGCAAACCATTGATAATTATCAAGATGTCAAACAAAAGCTATTTTTAATGATTCAAACAAATGTTTCAAAACAAAATACTGAAAATATTTAAAAAATGCTCATAAGAATTATTCTTCAAAATAAATGATACTAGCAGCGAGGCTACCCCGGAACTCGGCGGGCCCTTGATGGTGTGGAGGTCCAGTTCCTGAGAATAGATCCCTTCTTCACTGTATGGATGACAAGGCCTTCTCCCTTATCCTCCTCAACTATTACACTGCAGTCCATGTCTTCATCTTTCAAGAACAGATTCCTTAAACCAGCTAGAATTTCGTGTTCTTTAGATCTCCACATCATATCAGCCTGATGGAAGGATTGGCTCAAATGTGGTATCAGCTGCTCAAGAGGGTAATAAGCACCACGCCATGGCGGCGATCAATTCTGATACAAGTGCCAGGTGTATTGATATCCCAGTCCGAAGGTCGTGCTGTGACGTTTTAATTGTATTGGCTTGGTGATCCCTTGGAGATTCTTGCCAAGACCTCTGTTGGGTTCAGACCCTACCCATGCCAATATGCTTTCTATTTTGCTACTCCACCATTTGTCCTTCTTGATCGTGTTAACACGCTCAATGCGATGGTAAGTCTCTCCTCCTAACTTTCTTCTATTCTCCACAACCGAGACCGTCTTGTTGGTGTAAATAGGGTTACTCTTGTCTCCATGAATGATCACCTTTTGATGATTCTATTCGAACTTCACAGCCTGATGCAGAGTAGATGCTACAGCCCCAGCGGCGTGTATCCAAGGTCATCCTAATAGTAGATTGTATGAGGCGGATATGTCGAGCACTTGGAATTCAACATCAAACCAAGTTGGACCCATTTGTAAGCAGAGGTTGATTTCTCCGATTGTGGCCCTTGGAGAGCCATCAAAAGCTTTTACGTTCATAGTTCCTGCTCGTATCTCATGCAAACCTTTACCTAACCTCTTCAAAGTAGTCAACGGGTAGATGTTGAGACTTGAACCCCCATCTATCAAGACCCTGGCAATGAATTTGTCTTCGCACTGCAATCTGTTATGCAGTGCCATGTTGTGACTCAACCCTTCCAGTGGCAGTTCATATTCGTGGAAAATGATCTTATGTCTTTCCAATACTTGTCCTACCATGTTGGCGATCTCTCCACTAGTAATGTTATTAGGTACATAAGCCTCTTTCAACACTTTCATCAACGCGTTCCTATGTGCCTCAGAATCCTGCAGTAGTGATAGAATGGATATCTGAGCAGAGGTTTTGTTCAAATGATCAACCACAGAATACTCACTTGCTTGCACCTTTATCCAAAGATCATCTGGACTAGTTTCAATGATAGGCTGCCTGGAAGAGGCTTCTTTACTTGTTTCCCCAAAATGCTCGGGTGTGTAAACCCTACCAGTTCTGGTCATACCTTGTGCTGCACCAGTTTTTTCCATTTACTTTCCTTTCCTTCTCGGTTATGCAGTATAGTCCCAGGGCACAACATTGGAATTAAAGGATAGTGTGGGTGCTACCGTTATGGTGAATGGTGTGGTCACTTCGACTTCAAATGGAGTTGGCGTGGCTGAGGGCGTTGTTACTTCAACCTCGAACAGAGTCGGTGCGGCTACCTCAACTTCAATTGGTGACTGCATCTGTACCACAATAGATGTGAGAGTGACTGGAGGCATTTTGGGATCATCCTCTCCTCGAATGAGCCCAATTGACCCCTCCGTGTCCCATTCTTCATCAGTTTCTATCACATTTACCCCTTCGCCCCTGTGATCCGGGAGGGGGTTGTTGCGGACATTAGGTGCAGTCTCCTTTGCCTGTATAACTTTGGTATCAATCAGTGTCTGGATCTTATCATTCAGATTGCGGCATTCATCAATAGTGTAACCCTTCATGTTGGACTGGTAGGCACATGTCTTATTCGGATTGACCCATTGAGAGGAATTTTCCATGACGAGAGCGGGAATGGGAGTGACATAACCGGTAGCTTTAAATCTCTCATACAACTAGTCAATAGGTTCGGCAATATGAGTGTATTGTCTGGGCGGCCTATAGTCGAAATATGGCCTGGGTTTTTGGTAGTTTTGGCAGGCTGATGGTGAGTGATAATATGCTGACTGAGTGTTGTAAGTATGGTAGACAGTAGCGGGTTGTTGATATCTAGGAGGTGAAGGCTGATATGTGGGTGGAGGTGTTTGGTATGTGAGAGAAGACTTCGGACCTTGGGCTACCATCATTGCCCCTACTTCCTTCTTTTTAGATATACCGCCCGACTGCAAGGCTTTGTTCGTAGCCTGGAGTGGCTCGAAATTAGTTACCATTCCGCTTTTAATTCCCTCTTACATTCTTTCTCCCAATTTGATGATGTCGGAAAACTTATGGTTTTCAATAACCATCAACCTCTTGTAATACTGTGGATCCTGAGCTCGGAGAAAGAACATGTTCATTTGCTCTTCTTCCAGTGTTGGCCTTACTTTTGCAGATTTAGACCTCTATCGAGTAGCATACTCGTGAAAAGTTTCTGTTGGCTTCTTCTTGAGATTTGGAATGTAGAACATGTCTGGTGCATTTTCTGTGTTAAACCTGAACCGATCTAAGAAATCTGATGCCATGCTTACCCAATTAACCCATTTCTTTGGGTTCTGACTGATGTACTAAGACAGGGCGTCTCCAGTGAGGCTTCTCATGAACAGATGCATGCGGTTTCTTTCATCCCTGCCAACTCCTACAAGCTTGTCATAATATGTTCTCTAGTGCACCTTCGGATCACCAATTCCGTCGAACATTTCGAACTTAGGAGGTTTGTAACCCTATGGTAGTTCTACATCACAAATCTTCATAATTCAAACCCTCAATGCCTTTCCCCCCTTCAACGCTTTGAATCATGCCGATAAGTTTCTTGAGTTCCTCTGTCATGTTCTTGATGAGCAGGTCCTTCTCGGCAGATTCGGGTATGTATAGGGTCTATTATGGGGTGTAGGGTAAGGTTTCCACATATATGGGATTTCTTTGGTGGACTCCGGGAACCTGGGCGTAATGGTTGTCATTGGTTGAGTTTTGCAGGTCAGGAGTAGGCTGTGGTGCATTATAAGGAGTGTGGTAGGTGGTAGTTTGTGCGGTACTGGGTCGGATGATGATGATGTTGTGGAGGAGTTAGTACTGGTGAAGGACTAGGATTTTAGGGAGGCGTGGCGTATTGGTGAGGTGCGGGGGGATTTTGCTGGTGTTGGTTTTGTGTATTTTGAGGAAATATTGGATTTTGGGCGTTTTGTTGGTTGATGTCGGGAACATTCAGGGTAAGGGAAAGGTTTGCCAAGCTACAGACCTGCTCAAGTTCCCCTTGTAACTCCAATATCTTTTGTTCTAATCGTAAAACTAAGTCATTCTGTGCCGGAGTACTCCGACCATCTGAAGTTTCGATATTCTCGGCGTGCTTAGCGTTGTCTTTTCTGATACCACTCATATCGTCCATCTTAAAATTTTCCTTTGTTCTTACCATCACTTAGAGGAGGAGGAGGTGGAGGACCTCTAGATCTGGTATGATATGCTGATGATGCCAGTATGCACGAACCAACCTTAGGGGATGGGAATAAACAAAGAAAAGAAGAAAAACAAAAGGTAAGTAAGTCAGTAAGGAGTATTAAAAGGATATTTACAATATTTAAACACGTATTGTGGAATTATAAATTTGTGTCCTAATTTGGGGACCTCATCGTGCCCGAGGTAGGCCTAGCAACATATAGCTTTAGAGAAAACTCAAAGCCGATAACTGCGTCATTTCATTAATAAGATAAATATACCAAATCTCTACTAAAACGACAATAATTATAAAGAGTCACTAGTGGCATTTGCCTTATTAAAATCAAATTCTAAAATGAATCTAGAAAACATCATTCCTACTCTACTCGGTCCCAGAGGGACCTTCTCCAAGCTTTCCTTCTTAGCCCCGTCACTCAGATTCCCCAGGTCGCGCATGTCTAACAGCATATACGCCCTTGCTAGATGTCCTCATTCATTTCCCTCTACGTTCTGACAATCTGAGACCCTTTTCCTCATCTTTCCCTCAAGTTCAATCAAACCCTGCTCCAAATACTCCAACCTTTCTGTTGATTTAGTAGCGATTCCCCTCCATTCATTGATTGCTTCCATCTCCACTTTATGTTGATCTAAATGCCTTGCCTCAGATTCAAAGAACCTTTTGCGCAACCTCTTGTATTTGACTTGTGCTTTAGCAGCATCGTCTATGACCCTATTTCTCAAATCAACCCCTAGCTTGACCTCTCCTGCTATGTCATCGACCAACCAAGATGGGTAGAAGTACACATGGCCGGCATGATACCTGTCTGGCTCGATAGTATCTTTCTCCACAATAATATTTTGATGCCACATGTGCTGTGCCTCGAACTTGAATGGAATGGCATTCCCTAGGAAGTCTGCTTTGTAATGAACCAGTTTGGAAACTCGTGGTATAACCTGTTTTCTCCCAGCTTGCCTCATGACTCTGATAGGAGCATAAGGATAGATTCTCCTTAATCCGATTAGCAATAGATGAGGAACATATCTCGACCGGATAATGAACCACTCGAACATCCAATGTACCTTGTCATCAGTCAAATTCCTAAAGAAATGTACCTAGCTCACAACGTTTCCCGGTTGTGCAAATCTGTCTGGGATAAAAGTCATTCTCTTCGGATGGTGATAAGTTATGTGGTCATTCCATGGTCGTCGCGGAAATGCTTGACGGTATTTTCCTCTATGAAGGTGTTCCAAAAACCATATTTGCAGCAACAAATTGCAACCCTCGAAATGCCTATATCCTTTTTTGCAATGGTCTAAGGCTCGGTACATCTTATCTACGATCATCGGGACAATAGTGTAAGTTTGCCCCAAAATTCCTTCCATTAGGGTCTTAGTGACCATAGCTAGGTGAGTGTGGATCCTTTCTCCTTTTATCGGGAATATCAACATCCCCAGAAAACAGACAATGAATACAAAAACCCGACGGTGTGTCCAACCCAAAGAAGTGATGGAAAATTAATCATGGTAAAAATGATATGACTTGTTGCGATCATAACGCTCGTAAAGGAAGTCGAATGGTATGTAAGATTTCTTCAGACATACTAACTCATCATTTTTCTTGAAACCCATCATTTTTAGAAAACCTCGAGAAGTACGGTTTTTCGGTACCAACAAACCATGGCTATCCCACGGGAGCCCAGCGAAGCCTCCTATTTCCTCTAGAAGGGGAGTCATTTCTATATCACCAAAACGGAAGACGACCCTCTTCTCATCCCAGAACATGGTGGCAGCCTCAATTAACACATTGTTCGGCTGAATATCCAACAAAGAAGGTAAATTCCCGAGAACTCTTTTCACAAGGTTTTTGTCACTTGGAGATTTTCCCACCAATCTAGCAACAAAGGTGAGATACTTCGAACCATGCCGAACCTGGGAACTTCATGCCTCATTTCTACAAAACAAATAAAGTTAGCCCTTTCCTCCTCCGGATTCGACTAATTACACATTAATGATTAGCATATCGGCACGTTTTCTCCAAATAATGCACATATCATGATTGTACCCATTGGGATTTAAGAAAATCCCGACGGGCTTTGGACAAGGCTTGCCTTAGAGAGTTATTACGTGGACAGCGTTCTAACACATACTAGGTTTAGACATGATGCATGCACAGTTAATATTAGAGTGGGGGTTTCTAGAAGAGTCTAGACCGGTACCCTCAAGTGGACAACTTGAGAGGTGAAGGCACGAAATCGTCGATTGCACCACTGATCGACTAGTTTTACCGCAAATAAGCCTTTCTAAATTTAAACGGGTGATTTACGAAGAGTGCCGACACTCATCAAGCGCCGCTATGGTATTAATTATACATGAGTGGAATATGATGTGGAGCATGCTTTATGTAAACATAAAACAACACGTTGTTAAATATTTTGCAAGATGAAGACAATAAACGCAGTATTAAATGGAGCATAAAGACATAAAAAGAAAGGAAAACAAGGAAGAAGTTAGTTCGCGCAATGTGAAAGATTTGCAATAATGCAAGCAAGGGGGGTAGGGGTAGGGAGAGACATGATGTAGCAAATTTAAAAATGATTCGGAACAAGTGAACATGACTAGAAAATAAAGGAAAACGCACATTGTAACCAAATTAAACAAAGATTTGCATATTAATACAAATTCAAAATAGAGGGAAATAGGGGAAATGGCATGCATGTAGCCATAAAAAGGGGAAAATGTGAGCGGGATGTTCATGTAACGATAAAAAACAAGGAAACACATTCATCAAAGAAGACTAATTCATATAGACCAAGTTCGCTACGGTAAGAGCCTAAACATATCCCCAGCAGAGTCGCCTTGCTATCGCGCCCTTCTTTCTCTCAAAATTGGGTTTCGACACGTGAAAACTCTTTTAAAGGAAGGTGTTAAAAGAGAGAGTCGCCACCTAACGGGTTTGAGGTGTGTTAGGGCACCTATTTGCAAATAACTCTGGTTTAACCAGTTTGCATCACCAAAGATCGGGTAAAGACTCAAATTACCTCAAAGAGAAGGTTTTAGGCACTCTTCGAGGTCCAGAACTGTGGGTCCCAGCCGAACTTGAATTATATGAGTTAGTCAAATAGACAGAGAGAAAAACAAGAAGTTTAAAAAAAAAATCATTATTAGAAAGTCCTTGAGTAAACACAGATAATTAGTTTAAAGACAAGATGGGGGGTCCTAAGTTTTTTAGCCTAAAGGATCACCCCATGCAACATAAATAATACTTCGTAACTCCCTCGAGGTGGGGTGTTACTCGTATTATTCAGCGGCCATAGACTATCATCTGCTGCTACCCGATTACTATCATTAAGTTTTTGCCTAAAGCGCACTAGTTGATTTTAAACCGTGCCCTATGCGTGCACTACCCGTCCCATGCCTATGGCCCAAGAGGCGTTTGGACCTCTATTTTGGATGGTTTCTAGACTTAGCTTAGGCTGCTCATAAATGATAAAACTAGGCGACATATAAAACAAGTTGGACTTCATGTGAAGGCAATTAAGGGCACAAGTGCGCCTCCACACTTAGACAACAAGTGCACGCAAACAAATTAGGCGTTTGATAGTTTCAAAATTGAGACAAGTTAAAGATACTAAGCCCTATAGACATGGTTTCTATGTGATCTTGGGAATCAAATGTGCAGGCAGTTTAAGAGTACGATGCCATCTTAGGTACAATTTCTAAGCGACTACACAAACGGCCTGCTGATTACCGATTATAAGCAATTAAACCTATAGACATGATATCTAGGTGATTTATGCGGTAGTTGACAGTGATAACTATTGAAGATACTCAGAATTAGTCAGTTTGATCCTATAGGCATGCTTTCTAATAGTGGAATTGAAATAGTGTTGAAAGTTTAATACTAACACTTAAAAGCGAGTGGTATTACCCTATAGGCAGGATTTTTAACGATTAACAATTGAAATTGATTTTCTTATACTTAGCTCCTATAGGCATGTCTCCTAGGTGGGCAGTATAACAATGAATTAACCAAGTAAAACCCTATAGGCATGATTTCTAAATGCAGATTTTGTAGAACATAAGCTAACATAGCCCTATAGTCACAGTATCTAATGAATATGCTGCAGCTATGTAAATTGAAAGATTGGTCATTGACACTTTATTTCCTATAGGCATGGTATCTAATAAAACACATAGGAGCAGAATATGTTAAACGAATTAAATACTCAGGTCCTATGGGGCAGGTTATCTAACAACACATAGGAGCAGAACATGTTGAGTAAATTAAACACTTATAGGCAAGATTTCTATCGGTTCATGCAAATATTAGAATAAACCCATTTTCCCAATTTTACTAACACCCCAATTGTTATTACAACATTATTACATGCCCAATGAATGAATCAAATTACAAAGTTATAAAATCATTATAGTGGGCCTAAGACAGGCCTAAAGTACACCCAGCTTGGCCAGGCCTTCAAATTTCATATCCATACAGGTTTCACCACAACCCATAAATCATAGCCAATCAAACCCAAAAAACAATCCTTATTTACACAAAATAGCCAAAACCCAGTAACCACGGCTGATTAACAACCATTTACACAAACCAATTGGTTCATTCAGTAGGTGAAAATGGAGGCAGAATTGAGCAATTAGGACAAAGTGGTCACAAAACCTTAGACCCTAGTGTGTCAGAGTTCCCAAGGGTTTTAAGAACCCAGGGAAGTGCTCACACTGGGGAGGTTAATAGAGAAGATTTAGGGGGCCTTGGCTTCCAGTTGGCCCAGAATTAGACTCATAACAAGAAACAATCAAAGAAATAGTAATAAAGTAATAGGTTTGGAAAAGCATTTGCAGACACTTAAAGATAATCACATAATGAACATGAATTCAAGAAGCAAACTAATACATTGGGGCAGAGTTACATATGACAAGAAACAAGGAGCCCGGGGATTGCAAAGTTAGCAGGCAAGGGCATTAGACTAGTAAAACCAATTAATACAACCAGTATAGAACTTAGAGGATCAGATTATACCAAACTCAGGATTAAACAGTATAACACAAACAGGATCGGGTACCATAGAGGGAATCAGTCAGGGAAGAAAGGATAACAGGTTATTAGAGATACAGAATTGGATATGGCAAGAACACAAAGAGTGACAATCATATTCGTAGGGGCACACTATACATTTAGAATGAAGGTCTTAAACAAACTAAGGCATATTAATGACAAAAACTGATCACTAGAGATTCAGAATTAGGCAGAACACATGGATTAAGCCATATAATCAAGGCAGAACATTCAGATTATCAGCAATCACCAAGCTAAACCATGCTTCAATTTGTCCAAATTGACTAAGCTAGGTGCAAAGATATTATTAGGCTAGTAATTATAGGCAGAATTAGATAGAAAAGAGTCAAGGAAATACATGAAGTCATGCAATTTCAGAAAACATGCTAACATAAGGGAATAAACATTGCGAAACTTTAGAAACTAACCAGTGATTGTTCAATAAACAAGAAAGAACAACAAATAGGAACCAGAGTCTCAAATGTGTCAAGTTCCCAAGGGTTTCAATAGCCCAGGGTAGAGCTCACACCCAAGAGAGGTCGAAAAAATAGAAATCTGGTGGCCTTAGCTTTCAGCCAGCCAAGAGCTCAAAACAGAACAAGATACTCAACGAGCACAGAGTAAAGCTGTCGTTTTAGTGGGATAATAGTGATTGAAGTTCTCTCCAAAAAGGGGAAGGGGAATGGGTTTTTATAGTAGTAGGAATCGAACAAACAAACAAAGAAATATAATCAATCAGACATAAAAATAAGAAAAGAAGAGCATGCAGAATTAATTAGAACCAATTTAGGAGAAACACTAGGCCAAACCCTAGTTTTTAGGGAAAACAAATATCAACGGAATATACATAAAAACAGTAACATAGGATGAATATAGACACAAATAGCATAAAAAATCAGAAATCGAACCAATTTTGGTCCTATTTAAGGAAATCTGAAAACCCTAGTTTTAGGATAAGTAAGAATCAACAGAATATAAACAAAAGCGGACTCACAAGGTGTAGAATAAATGTGTGTAGACGGAATATCGTCCAGATTCAAGAAATGGGAGTCAATCGGACAAAATCAGAGTGGTAATACTTGCCATGTTTAGGAAAGTATTAGGTAGTACCATGGATAATTAACCAATATCCGAAACATACTAATATGGTAAGGAGATGAGAGGGAAATCCCATTAGAAGAGGGATTAGGGGAGGGTTTTGAGAGGCGGCGGCTAGGGTTTCTCAGAGAAGAAGAGAGAGTAGAGAGGATTTAGGGGCGGCGGTTGGTGAGAATGGTTAGGGTTTGGGTGGGTTTGGATAGTTAAAGAGAGGGGGTGAACGAGGGATGTTGATCTTGAGAGATCAACGGCTGAGATTAAAGATAAATGGGGCGGGTCGTATAAAATGGGTACCAACCAGGTTTTGTAAAGGGGTGTTTGGTTTGGGTGTGAGATTTATTAGGGTAGGGTGTCAGGTTTGGGCTAGCAATTGGTCCGAAAATGGGTGGGTTTTTAGGCTAGTTCTTTTAAATACCCAATATTTAATAAATAATTAATTTATAAAAGTAATTAATAAATAACAAAATATATAATTTATGCACTAAAATGATTCAAAATAACTACTTAACATTATAAAAATATAAAAGTCATTTTCTACATAAATAATGTAATTATACATGCATATAGGCTATTATTGTAAAAATATGCAATTATCCCTAAAATGCAAATGTAATTATTAGAAATGCACTAAAAATATATATTTAAACCTCATGCTGGTATAAAGGATAAGTTTAGATGATTAAAATATCATAAAAATAATTTGAAGGATAATTATTGAACATTTATATAATAAAATGCAGTAATAAATTGGTTTAAAATCTTTAACAATTATGAAAAAATATGTGTGTATGTTTATAAATCAAAATGATGATATATAACACTATTTTGAAAGAGTGTGTGTGTGTGTATATATATATATATATATATATATATATAAATGTGAGGGAAAATTGGGCATCAACACCTGCTATTGACAATTCAATTCATGGTTATGTATCAAATTTGTTTTGTTTGGTCTGAAGTATACCTGGGAATCAAAGATGACTTGCAGAGGTGGAGTTTGAGAATGACTCGAGTAAGGAAATTTTTGGATACGGGTTATATTGCGCTTTATGAGTATATGAAAATCGTGGGATAAATGAGTTATTATTTGTGAATAATGTAGCGCGCACGGAGTATGAATTTGATAGGTGGTATTAAAGTAGAGTTACTTCTTTGAGTGTTGTTGTGCTAATGGGACACGTGTCGTTTGGCCCATTTGGGCAGTGTAATGCGGATTTGAACAAAGGGGATGACTCTCGGGAAGGTTCTAATGATTTCGAGATTAATATGTAACAATTGAGAATTTTTGGCGGATTTATTTATGGCTAAAATCTGAGATTTAAGTTGGATGGTGTCGAGACTTGTGTAATTTTTGTATATCATTATGGATTTTATATTTCGGTATCAGGAAATGAATGAAACGGCCTTAGACTCAAATAAGGTATTTTAAAAGTGGGTGTTTCGGTTGTGGTATTTATAGGGGTAATTATGATGTGGTGAGACTCTACAGATGTTTTGGTAGCAATATTCTTGGAATTTGATGACCTACGTGGTTTTGTCGAGTTAGAGGAATTTAGTTCTAATAGCTTGGTTATGTGTAGATGGATTTCAAAGTGTTCTTGATGGTTTCTAGCATGGTTTGAACCGGATATTGCCTATTAGTGTGGGAAACGTATTGTGTATTGTGATTTCCTCCTGGAAGGAAGCAAGAAGAAAGTTTCTAACTAACCGGGTATGTAATATGCTAGTGACTCAAAGTTAATAATGGGATTCTGGTGCTTGTCACATGATGGCATAATAGATGTGGTGTGTTGTGCGGGATTAGAATTTACATGTACAAGGTGACAGTTCAGTCTTGAAGAGAAGGTAGAGAATGTTGGACAACATGGTCAGTTTCAGATATTTCGATGAATGTTATAACTGCTCGGTAATTCCTGAGAAGGGTGCACGTTTCAGAAGGCGCATTGTGTTTTGACTTACGAATGTTCATCGGTATTACAGTACTTACCTGGTTAATAGACTGCTGATATTCAAATTATTGCTATGTGACACGGAAGAATTATGAAAGTATTCCTCATGGGATTATCGTGCATGAAAAATGTGTTAGTCATTCGAGTGCTAGAATTGGGATCAGTTACGGTGATTTATGTGTTTGATGAATTTGGAGACTGGGAGTTCTCAGAAGTATATTGTTTAGGGGTTACGACCTATTTGAAGTGTCTATTTTATTTAAATCTCGGTGGAGGCACTAGTTGCGTTAATTATTTGTGATAGCTATGCGCTATGAGTGCGCATATATGTGAGGTTTGAGCCCATGTGCGGGCATTAGAGCAAGTGTTCATACTCAGAAGAATGCTTAGGCTATTATATGCCTAGAGTTGACTGTTAAGCGTAAAGTTATAACGTTTCTTGTATTCGTACCTTTGTTGAGAATTATCTGGGCTATACTTGAGGTTACAAAGAAGATGATTCCCTAAATAAATGGGGCAGTTACTAATTCTGCGTTAAAAAAAATTACCGATTTGAAGTGTGATAGCAGACTTTGCACATGCTTACACTATGGTGTGGTATTTATACCAGTCCATGAGCATGAGAATCTTATTTCATTTATCGTATACATGTGTACTTATTTGATTGCTTCTCTATGATGTGCTTGGACTGGAGGCCTGTGACCATGCCAGGCAGATTATGTTATTGGCACATGAGTTGTTAGTGCGGATCCATATACTGATATTATTGGCACGTGAGTTGTCCGTGCGGGTCCAGATATTGATATTATAGCACGTGAGTTGTCCGTGCGAGTGATGTTAATGTGATCTCTAGAAGAACTGGTTACTGTTATTAAATTTGTGTGTCTTGGTTCTACTATATAGAATGAGCTTATAGAATTACAGTTGTGGTGGTGCTTGTTGAACTTACAATACGAGTCTCTACTTTGAGACATCTTCCATTTTGGGTACAAGGTTGCGCAGTTGTGGATTGAGTTGTATTAGTATGGCATGTCAATAGGATAGTTGTGTTTAATAATATAAGGTCATTGGACCTAGAATGGATACTATCTGGTTTGATTCCGGTATATTGGGAGGATAATATTTAAAGTCGGCTTAGGAGAGGATTGTGGTTCTAGTTGGGGCGAGAGAGCTCCATGGCTAGTTGATCGGATGAGTGGTTATGAGGTTTTGATTGTTATTTCATCATTGGCAGTGTACGAAGGTTTTGAAATGCGATTCTATTGAATGCAGAGTTTTATATTAGTACATGGTTGGTTTTGAGTAGTTACTGTGATCAGAAATGGTGTTACGAGTATGCAAGTTGTGTATGCGATTGTATATGAGATTATGGCTAAGGCCTAATACAACTTATTAAGACTCATACAGTGTGTAGATGTGAGATTCGGGCCTTGCAACGAAATGTTTGGATGTTGGAAATTGGATTCCAAGGTTGATGAGCTAAGACAAAATTAGTGATTTTTAGTTATGTGGTGTTGTCAGGCCTATACGATATAGAGTGACATGGGATCACCCCCGGGTATGTGCGTGGTAAGATGGAATAGTGATTTAATGGCTTGGAAAATAACTCTTGGCACGTTCGAGGATGAATGTATGTTTAAGTGGGGGAGAATGTAACGACCCGACTTGTTGTTTTGAGTAATTACTCTCCTCTCTACTATTTGAAGTCTTGAATAGCTTCATATGATGTATTATGACTTGTGTGAAAAATTTGAGGTCAATCGAACTTGATTTGCTATGTTTCGGCATCAAACCTATGATGTTTCGATGTCACTTCTTCGAGTATTATGGTATCACATTAAGCAAATGAGCTCCAAATTCAGTTATGATTAAATTATTAGATCCGTATTGAAATTTCGGAGCCATAGCAAAACAAATCGTCGAATTCGGACATCGTATGAGAGAGTTATGCCTATTTTCATGTCGGGGCCAATTTTCCGTCACCGCCAGCGCCCAGGGTAGCGTGAGGCGCTAGCCCTGGCGCTGGAAAATTTTGGGATACTGGAAATGGCGCCACAGGCAGTGCCCCACGCTACCTGTGGCGCTCGAAAAATTCAGAGGCTCTATGTTTTTGGCCATATTTGACGTAAAAATAGTTGGGGAGCTCGGTTTGGGCAATATTCAGAGGCAAACTTCACAAATTGAACTGGGGTAAGTGATCTTAACTTGATTTGGTCCATTATTCATAAATCTAATATTATTTCCAGCACTTATTTCATGATTTAGGGGATTAGAATAGAAATTTTCCAAAATTGATTTTAGGGTTTGAAGTCCGAATCGAAGTCGGAATTTAGTAAATTTTGTATGGTTGGACTCGTGGTTGAATGGCAATTCATATTTTGTAAATTTTATCGGGTTCCAAGACATGGGCCCCACTGTTAAGTTTTGAGTTAATTTCGGATTTATTTGTGAAATTTAGCACTTTTATATGGAATTGATTCCTACACCTCATGTTGATTATATCGAATTATTTTGACTAAGATTCGAGGTGTTTAGAGGCCGAATCGTGAGGAAAAGGCTTATTGGAATAAAGAATTGCCCGGATTGAGGTAAGTAACACTTTTAAAATTGGTTCTGAGGGTATGAATCCCCGAATTTGGTATGATATGAATTATTTGGAGGTGACACACACGATAGGTGACGAACATGTAGACGTGCACCATAGAAAGTGTGTCTTGAATAAATCCTGTGCAGTAGTAAAATTAAAGAATCATGTTATTATCTGAACATGTGGCACGTGTTAGAGGAATTAAGCCGAGGCTAGTAACAAAGATCATGTTTAGGCTATGTGCCAATATTTTAGGACCCATGGGGTCGTGATGCTATTGAATTAATTGTTCTAAAATATACATTTCATACTCAGTAATAATTGTCCATTGTCAGGATATTTATGGGATTGAGCTGCGCAACGCAGCAGGCCATTTGGCTTTATATATGTTATTATTAAATGGATCGGGGTTGCCCGCCTGTAGTAGGCCAGAATGGCTTTATACATTATTGTTGTTCTGGATCGAGGTTGCCCGCCTGCAACATGCCTTAATGGGTTTATTATTAAATGGATCAGGGCTACCCGCCTGCAGCATGCCTCATTGGCTTTATTATTATACGGATCGGGGCTGCTCGCCTGAAGTAGGCCATATTGGCTTTATATCATGCTTGGGCTGAAGGAGCCCCTCTGATAGTCTGCACACAAGGCAGTGAGCGCGGTCGACTTATAGCGCTTGGGCTGAAGGAGCCCCTCCGGAGTCTGTACACCCCCAGTGAGCGTAGATGATTATATATATTCGGGATGAATTTTTCAGGGCATGGACGTGCCATACTTACTGTTATATATATGTTTGGGATGGATTTTCCCAGGGCATGGACTTGCGTTACTTATTTATATTGTAATGAATTTACCTGGACATGGATCTTGTCCGTATCATTTGCATTTGGGGATAAATAACCCAAGGCTAGATTGACCTTATATAGTACTGGGTGACTGACCGTCAGTCGATGTGTATTTATATACGGGTTGGAACACCCTGGGCTGGATTGGCCATAAACAGTACCAAGTGACCGGCTAATTTGTGACCATTATTTACATGAGGTCTTTTGTCACGACCCAAAATCTCACCACAGGCGTCGTGACGGCACCTAGACTCTAAGATTAGGTAAGCCAATTTCAATTACCTTTTGAAGCCATTTGTTTTTTAATAAATAAATATTCAAAACTGACAACGGAACAAATATGAATATACAACCTCCTAAGACTGGTAGTACTGAGTCACGAACTCCAACTGAATACATAGAATGATCACGAGGACCGAATATACAATACTGTTTGATTACAAGTTAACAGTACAATGAAATGAAAGGACTCCAAGGGACTGCGACGACCAAGCAGCTCTACCTTGAATCCTTACGATCCCGCTTTAACTCTGCTCAAGTCCGTTATCTTTAATTCTTGGCTCTGCACAAAATGTGCAGAAGCGTAGAGTGAGCACACTACAGTGGTGCCCAGTAAGTATCAAGACTAACCTCAATGGAGTAGAGACGAGGTACAGTCAAGACACTCACTAGTCTAATAACCTGTGCAATATAATATACAAAATAATAGGAAACAAATAATAATAATAAAGGCAGGATAAAACAACCAGTGATATGCACCACAGACAACAAAAATACCGTTAATATCACTCAACAATTAATAAACACAATTACACCCAACTAAATCAAGCCCTTCAAATAAATGTTTTTCACATAGTTCTTCCAGATAACTCTCTTTCAAATACAATTTTCTCAAATAATTATTTTTCAAATATAATTCTTTTATATAATACTTTTTAAGTAAAAATCCTTCCAAATAAATATTTTGAATATAATTCTTTCAATTAAAAAGTCAACATGTGACACCTTATTTCACAATCATCAAAATACGGGTCTCAACCCATTTTCAAATTTTTTGTAAATACGGGTCTCAGCCCATTTTTATATTTCCACGGCACCTCGTGCCCATAATTAAATCATCATATTTGCCCGACACCTCGTGCCCTCATTTCATATCACAACTACACGGACAATTCACGTGCCAAATATCATTATCATTTCATCACAACACCTTGTGCCCATTATTTATATCACAATTGCACGGACAATTCATGTGCCAATATCCCCATTTCATATCACAATTCACGGCACCTCGTGCTCACATTTTATTTTATAAACCGCCTGGCAATAGCCACAGGCTTCCAATTTTAACATAAATCTGATTATTATCAATTTACTAACAATAAGACAAGTTGCACAAGGTATAAAAATAAACACAAAAAAATCACAACATCACATAAAAATGGTCAACACCACAACCCCACATCATCACATATCGTCCCTAACAATAGCCACCCTTATCGCTCCTATTGCCACCCTTGTCTCTCCTAAAGCCACCCTTATCGCTCTGCGCAGACAATATCAATAGCCACCCTTATCGCTCTTATTGTCACCCTTATCGCTCCTATAGCCACCCTTATCGCTCCGCCCAGACAATGTCAATAGCAAACAAACACAACAGTGAAATGCCACCTTTATAACCACATAATATCAACGGTGAAATGCCACCCTTATCTCCCCAAAATAACAACTCACACAACACAATAATTTACACGGGAAATTATCACAACAACATAACAAAAATCAATTCATATCACAATTTGCCCAATGGCCACGACCAAATTTCAAAGCTACAACCAAGTCAATTAATTTCACAGCATATAGCGAAATGCTCCACACAATGTGTACAACACCCAAAAACAATCAATAGAGATAGAAATTACTCAACATAAAGCAAAGTCTTCATAAAAGAACAAATTTATAATAATTGGATAAACACCTCTTCTTAAGATCATTTAATTAGTTATTTGCAGAGGGGAAAATCCAAAATAAAATTAAATTCCAATAATTATCAATTCAGCAAATTCACAAAATTTCATAAATAATCAAATAACAATCACATCACATTGTCATAGAGCAACAGAGTCAATAACAAGGGTTTAGGCACGACAAGTAGATGATTAAATATATGCCAACAATTATTCAATTTACTACACAATATGCTCAAGATTTTAACTCAATAAAATTTGTACATATAAACCAAGTACGTACTCGTCACCTCGCGTACATGGTTTTCAATTACCCAAATTGCACATAAGACTCAATGCCTAAGGGAAATTTCCCCCACTCGAGGTTAAGCAAGACACTTACCTCTTTGAAGTTATGCCGATATTCCAAAATCGCCTTCTTGATTGAATTGACCTCCAGACCATTCAAATTTGTCGGAAATAATTACGGATAATAATACGTCGACTTAAAAATTTATTCCGAAAAGTCAATAAAAGTCAACGTGGGATCCGCCTCTCGGAACCCGACATAATTTTCATGCAATCCGAATACCCATTCCGATACGAGTTCAACCATACCAATTTTATCGAATTCCAATAACAACTCGACTTTCAAATTTTAAATTTTCGTTTTTGGAAGATTTTACAAAAAACTTGATTTTTCCTCCATTAAATCGGAATTAAATGATGGATTCAAAGACATAATCATGGAAACTAATCAAAACTGGATAAAAATTACTTACCCCAAACACCCACACAAGAATCTCTCCAAAAATCGTATTCTACCGAGCTCCAAATTAGATTTTGAGTTATGAACTCAAACCCCCATTTTTGGGACTTTTAATTCTGCACAGATAGGCCTTCTTTGCGTTCGCGACCATTGCTTCGTGTTCGTGAAGGACAAAAACTCGCTGCCTCAATTTCTTCTTCGCGTTCGCGTTCGCGTTTCCAGCGTTGTGTTCACGAAGGCCTTCCATGCATATCATTGCGTTCGCGTTCAAGCTCTCGCGTTCACGATGCACTCGGGTCCTACTGCTTCGCGTTCGCGGTTGAAGCTTCGCGTTCGCGAAGGTTGATGACTCCAGGCCCAGTCCCCTCCTTCCTTCTACGCATTCGCGACTGGCCCCTCGCGTTCTCGTAGGTTCTTCAGGCATACCTTCGCATTCGCGAGACCTCCTTCGCGTTCGCGAAGCCTAAATCCTAGCAGCCTCAAAACTCTTCTTCGCGTTCGCGTGACTCTCTTCACATTCGCGAAGAAGGAAGTCAGATACAAGATACAACAGTTCTGAAACAGCCCGAAATGATCCGAAACCACCCCGAAACACACCCGAGGCCCCCGGGACCTCAACCAAATACACCAACAAGTTCTAAAACATCATACGAACTTAGTCGAATTCTCAAATAACCTCAAACAACATCAAAACGACGAATCTCACCCCAAATCTAAATCTAGGAACTTTGAACTTTCAAAATCTTGGAATCGCATTCCGACCCCAATATCAAAACGTCAACTCCCCGGTCAAACTTCCCAAAAATTTGACTTTCGCCATTTCAAGCCTAAATTGGCTACAAACCTCATATTCACAGTCCGGACACGCTCCTAAGTCCAAAATCACCCAATGGAGATAACGGAACTGATAGAAATCTATTCTGGAGTCGTCTTAACACAGTTCCGACTACGGTAAAAATCCTAAGGCTTAAGCTTCCATCTCAGGGACTAAGTATCCAAAATCTCTCCGAATCATTCGTAAATCAACCTCGACCATACACGTGGATCATAATACATATTGCGAGGCTGCTCGAGACCTTAAGTCACTGAACGGGGCGTAAAGTCTTAAAATGACAAGTCGGGTCGTTACATTCTCCACCTCTTAAACAAATGTTCGTCCTCGAACGTTCTAAGAATTATTCTTAGGTTACCGAATCGATAATTTTACTTTTACACATAAACTCACGGTTGATTCCACGTTACCGCATTTGAGATAAGCCCTACAACATCATCTCACTTGAGATTATTTCTTTTATCCATATCTGTAAACTTTAAGGCCATTTTCTTATGCTCCAATATTTTCAAAAGGCCTGATTTCTCACAATAACGCACAGTATTTGTCTCAGCTGGCTATAGCAACTCGTGCCTATGCACACATCAATTTTCTCGATAGTGTTGAAGTAATTCAAAACTTTCTTTGGGGTGCTGCATTATTCCCCGCTTAGGATCATTCGCCCTCAAACACATAACATAATTTGTCTCTTCTTTTGCAATTCTCAATCCTTCAAATTTTACTAACTCCCAATTTTTTCAGAAATTTCGGCAGAGTCTCCCCTGTAATTGGGCCTATCCATCTGCCAGAGTAACACCCAAACAACTCCTAACAACATATTCACAACCCAACAAAATACCACAGGGTATATATCAATAACATTAATCTCAGCATTGCCTGATCATAATGATATCAAGACATGAAGCACATCATATGTATGCTCATCACCACATCTATGGTCTTAAAAGCTGTTCATAATTAATTCCAACATCATCAATTAATCTCATATTAATCATCACCTCGTTTCGAATTTTCACAACACTGACAACAGAACGTGAGGCATGAAGACCTCATGATTACTTACTAGGATTAATGAGTCACATTTAACGCCACTTGGGCACTCACCTCATAGGCTAACACTCAATATTTACAGCACAAAAATGGATGAATATGAATAAAAAATATACAAGCATTATCAAATAAGCCTAACAGCATGATTCCCTATTAATATTATGGTACAAATTAAATTTCACACACGAAAAATTTTAAACTCATAAATATTTCACCACAAGGACCTCGTCCTTATATAACTTCCACTGTGCTTGTAGTCCGGTTCAAATATTTTACATCATATAAAAATGCGAGGCTCTCGTCTTCAACTCCGAATCACAAGTATTTTGAATATTATGCCAACTGAAATTTCAATTTCCTTTCTTTCTTCTTTTCAATAAATTTCGTAGACAATTTTCACAACACATAATGAACCCTCATACCGGTAGGGCATATAATTCATAAAAATTGGAATCAATTATTCTGAAATATAGTAAACCCATGTAATGAATAATCAAAATTAATTTTGGACTTATAGCCCTCAATAATGTACAAAAATAAATGATAGACACGGGCTCACACCCCCAAATCTCCCAACAGGGATAAACATATATGTGGGTTATAAATTTACGAAGCTCACCCAAAAGTGGAGCATAATAGGAGGACTCACCTCAATATTCAGAACCGAATCAAATTAAGGGAAATATCCTTTTATAATAAAAATCAGGATCGTACCTGTAACGACATCATCTGGTGTATTGGCCTCAGCCAAGTCATAGTGATTAAATCAACGGGTCGAGCTCCACCTCTTAGGCGCCCACTACCCGCCTGTCCTCCACCTCTAGCTAACCGTGCATGTGGAGTATCAACTAGAATAAAGCTTGTAGCTGGAGTGTTCTGATGAAATCCACCCCTCCCAAGTCTGGGACAATCTCTCATGATATGCCTAGTATCACCACACTCATAACAACCCCTCTGAGGTCGCGGCTGCTCGTACTGAGTCTTTGCTTGATAACTGGAATAACCACTGTAAGAATCTCGTATCAATGGTGCACTATAAACTGGAGCACTCCGAGTAATATGATGTGCGGACTGAGCTGACCGACTGCTCGAGTCTCCACTATAATGGGTTCTATCTAAAGAGTAAAATCCACTGAACCCTCCAGATCTCAGAGAGCTTTTGGCCTCCTTAGACTCCCTTTCCTCGCCTAAAACGCCCCCAATCTTCCTTGCAATTTCCACTACTTGTTGAAATGGAGCATCAGTTTGCAACTCTCGAGCCATACATATTTTAATATCATAATCGAGCCCCTCAATGAATCTGCGGACCCGTTCTCTGATTGTTAGAACTAAAATAGGTGCATGACGGGCTAACTCACTGAACCTAATAGCATATTCTGACACCGTCATAGTACCCTGACGCAACCGTTCAAACTATGCGCGCCACGTATCTCTGGGAGTCTGGGGAACAAACTCTTTCAAGAACATTTCCGAAAATTGAGCCCAAGTTGGTGGTGTGGCATCGGTTGGTCTACCTTCTTCATAGATTTGCCACCACCGATACGTCGCGCCTGATAGTTGAAATGTAGTAAAGGCAACTCTGCTCACTTCCACAATACCCATGGTGCGGAGAATACAGTGACAATTTCTAGACATTCTTGGGCATCCTCTGTAGTTGTGCCACTGAAAGTTGGTGGATCATATTTCTTAAACCTTTCAAGTCTCTTTTGTTCTTCTTCTGATGCCTCGGGCCTGACCTCAGGCCGAACCGGAATAATAGGTTGTACCGGTATTACATCCTAAACTTGACCAATGTGAACCTACTGCTCTGGAGTTGTGGTAGGAGACTGAGCTACTCCCCCATTCTGCGAAATATTTGGTGCAACAGAGATCAATCTCGCATGAGTTAATGTACCAAACATACTCAAGAACTATGCTATGGTCTCCTGAAGTCCGGGGGTAACAACAGGTGCTTCTGGTACCTGTCCCCCAACTGGAGCTACTAGTGGCTCCTCAACTGTTGTTCTGACAGGTGCTCTAGTCGCAGCACATGCCCTTCCTCGACCTCTACCTCAGCCTCTATCTCGGCCCAGCCTCTTGCAGCCCTAGCAGTATGAGCGAATGCTTGCTCAGCTAACCTGGTAGCACGTGTCCTCACCATCTGTAAGAGAATAGAGATACAAAGGCTCAAATTCCAAATTCAACAAATTCCGCACGACATGAATAAAAGAAATAGAAATTTCCTAGCAGTTCTGTAGCCTCTCGAAGATAAGTACAGACGTCTCTATACCGATCTGCAAGCCTGTACTAGACTCGTTCGTGACTCATAGCACCTATGAACCTAGAGCTCTGATACCAACTTGTCCCGACCCAAAATCCCACCAGAGGAGTCGTGATGGCACCTAGTCTCTAAGACTAGGTAAGCCGATTTCAATTACCTTTTGAAGCCATTTTTTTTAATAAATAAATATTAAAAATTGACAGCGGAACAAATATGAATATACAACCTCCCAAAACTGGTAGTACTGAGTCACAAACTCTAACTGAATACATAGAATGATCACAAGGACCGAATATACAATACTGTTTGATTACAAGTTAAGAGTACAATAAAATGAAAGGACTCCAAGGGACTGCGACGACCAAGCAGCTCTTCCTTGAATCCTTACGATCCCGCTTTAACTCTGCTCAAGTCCGTTATATTCAATACCTGGCTCTGCACAAAATGTGCAGAAGTGTAGAGTGATCACACCACAGTGGTGCCCAGTAAGTATCAAGACTAACTTCAATGGAGTAGAGACGAGGTACAGTCAAGACACTCACTAGTCTAATAACCTGTGCAATATAATATACAAAATAATAGAAAACAAATAATAATAATAATAATAAAGGCAGGATAAAACAACAAGTGATATGCACCNTCTAACTGAATACATAGAATGATCACAAGGACCGAATATACAATACTGTTTGATTACAAGTTAAGAGTACAATAAAATGAAAGGACTCCAAGGGACTGCGACGACCAAGCAGCTCTTCCTTGAATCCTTACGATCCCGCTTTAACTCTGCTCAAGTCCGTTAT
>AWOL01S0026686.1:0-13591 GCA_000715115.1 Nicotiana otophora | reverse complement strand
GTAATGAAAATAATGCAGCATCTGTTTGTGGACTGTGAGTGAATAAGGGAGATGAGAAATGAGATAAGGCAATAGACAAGTATTCAACTGATGGCCAGGGGAATTACACAAAGCCTACATTGGTTGAAAAGTAGAAAATGAAAACAGATGAAGAAAAAAGTAGTGGCAGTCATATGGCTTCATCGATCTACCACACATGGTAGGCACGAAATTGGAAGATATTCAGGAACACAGTTGTGAATACAGATCTTGCAATTGCACAGCTAAAAAAGGAGCTCAAATACAGAGTAGAGGATATACAGATATGTAGGAAAGCACGACAATGTAGACAATTACTGATCAAGTTATGTACTTAGAGGGAAATACTAGAGGTTAGTTTGTGTAGTTGGCAGAATTTTTCTAGTTTTTTTTCAGATGTATTTGGAGGCCTAACTGCAGAGATAAGTGTACTGTAGTTATAGGAGCTCAAGAGATGTACTAATTTGGTTTGTTAATGATAATATTTCACATTTATTATGAAAAAACATTGGGTTCAAAATTGGAAACTACTTCCGTCCTACTTTTTCCCCGTATGTATCATATAATATACAAGTCAAATTAACAAATTTTAAGTTCTTAAAATGATACTCCCTTAGCTTCAAAACGAATGACGTAATCTAAATTGGAAACTCGTGTCTATTTCCTTTGCTCTTTCCTTCTTTAATTTCCCCTTATCCCTCGCGTCTTGCCTCCGTTGTATATGTTGTGTTGGTGCTTCGTATATTTAGTAACTAGCGCCATGATGCATTTGAATGGGAACTTAGGCGTAATTGGTAAACTTGTTGTCATGTGACCAGAAGGTTACAGGTTCTAGCCGTATGTAGAAACAACATATTGCAGAAATGCTGGATAAGACTGCATATAATTGACCATTATGGTCAGAGGCGGATCTAAGATTTGAAGATGGTTAGTGCCACAATTTCTATTAATATACACCTTGTAATAACTAATATAGAGTTTGTTCGAAATGTTTGTTCGGTTTATTTTTTTAAAATTTATTCGGGCAGTTTGGAAAGTATTTTTTATTTGCAAATTTGAAAAATTCATCTCTTTCCTAGACCCTACTTGTGGGATTTTACTGGATATATTATTATTTTTGTATGAAAATTACATCTCAGACATCAAGAAATAAATATAATTAGAATTTTAAATAAGGAATCACACATTTGTTATTAACAATACAAGTAAAATCAATATTTTCACTAAGAAAATACATCTTTTATTGTATGCTAAACATAAATTTACACAAGTAAAATAACATCTTCATAAGGGAATTCCACTAATCAGAATAAGAAAAATAAAAAGAATATTCTCAATAGATAAATTATACCCCATAAGTATATGTAAAATTAGATAAACTATAGGATCCCAAAAATTTAAATCATAAATCTCATATTTTTTTAGGCAATGCTTGCAAAATATTAATCATAATTTAATAGTAAAGGGATTTAAATAGTATTTAAGAATCATAGAATAGCATAAATTTTTATGTTATAATAAAAAAATTATAAAAATTAAATTTAATCTCAATCCAAAATTCCGATCAAGACCCAAGTTTTTTTTTTATTTTGAATGAAAAAAACTAAAAGATTTGAGATTAAGAGAAATGCTTATTTTATGGAATTTGCAAAATTTGGAGGCTTTTTCTTAGTGTTATTACTAAAAATCACAGATAAAATAATAGAATAGAGGGCAAAAATATAAAAAATTAATAAACGACAAATAGAAAATTGGAGGCAACCAAAAAGAAAAATGACTAGGATAAAGGAAATAAAAAGTACAACGAAAAGAGAAAGTCAGACAAAGTTCAAGAAAAATTCGAACTTAAATTTTACACACGAGAAAAACTTTCAAATTTTTTTACCAACCATGATATATTTGTCTAGTTTTCGATTTGGGGTGTATCTAAACGAAGAGATTAAGTGTGAGTAGAAGCTGCCATTGATGCGGCAATTGAGCTCACACAGAAAAGACGAGAGAGAGAAAGAGAGAACAACAGAAACTTCCCTAGAGATGATAATTTGGGAAAAGAAATCTGATTGTATTTCTATATTGTGTCCTATATATACACGTATGAAAAAAAATACTCCACCAAGTAATATTAGCTAATTACAAAGATACTCTTACTAACTCACTGAACTAACTAACAACCATTTACTATGTATATAGCTATACATATAAATACAGTTGCAGCTGAGCTGTCATGTAGTACTCTTAATAGGGTGGCATGATCAAATATTTAATCTAATTTAAGAAAATTGCTATATAAATATACAATAATTTTACCAACCCATCGGGTGTCATACCACCCCCTCCCTAAAGGGTGAATCCGTCACTAATTGTGGTCTAGTCCTTCTTATGACCCTGCGCATAGCGGAAGCTTCGTGAACTATACTGCCTTTTTTTTTTTTTTTGTCACGACGCATTTGCTACTCATTGGTCAATGAAGATCACAGTTTGGACGATGATAGTGATATATATGGTTAGGGTGTTTGGTATAATATGATCGCGTCTACTTGCAACTTCGTTAGTGACAAATAGTTGATATTGATGAGACATATTATGATATACTAGTGACCAGGTGCGGCTCAACAGAACTTGAGGCTTAAGGCGAAATCATATTCAGAGACCCTTAATCCTAGTATAATCTCACTAGTGGATTTGGGGAGAGTAGTTTGTACGCATACCTTACCCCTACCCTGAAATTGAGAGGCTGTTTTCGATAGATCCTCGGCTCCCTCCCTCCAAGAACTTCCCACCTTGCTCTTGGGGTGACTCGAAATCACAACCTCTTGGTTGGAAGTGAAGGGTGCTCACCACTAGAGCAACCCACTCTTGTCAAATATACTAATTAATGAGGGAAGAAAATTATCATAATTTATAAATTTATTGTATAAAATAACCTTAATCAAGTAACAAAAAATATATTGTAACACTTTTTTTATTCTAATTATTTATATAAATTATATAATATATAATAGTAACAATAATAATAAGAATTTAAAATAAATTTGGGGCCTTCAAAATTTGGGGTTAAGGCAGTGGCCTCACTACCCAAAGCCTTAGAGCTGCCCCCGCTAGTGACTAAGATCATGTTCACTTTGATACTAATTTCATCACAAAATAATTACAGTTTAAGAAAGAAACCGTCTGGATGCGGTTCACTTTGATAATTTATTAACCTAAATAATCGCTCGACCAATCGCTTAAACTAAATATAAACGACGGATATTTTAAATAAACATAATTCATATATATTATATATATAATCGTGTATGCAAGAAAAAGTAAATAGTAAATTAGGTTCGTTAAAAAGCTTGCTTGGCGCCTACTAGTGATATTGCTAACACTTAGTCAACTTTTTACTTATTTTTTCTTTTCTTTCACTTCTTTCTTTTCCCCTTTCCTTTTGTGCCTAAAAAGCATTTGAAAATTTTGGAATACATAAGAAAAGGAAAAAGAGAAAAGTGAGGAAGAAAAAGAGAAGCATGTGAGATGATACGATGTCATTGTCTAGTGAAGACTGTTGGAGAAGAGACTGTTTTTTGTTTAAAACAAAGAAGAAGTATAAGAAGAATCCCTTTCACTATTTTCAAACTTTTCACCGCTCTCTCCCTTTCCCCGATGTCTTTCTTCTTTAAATAATATTCACACTTCAAGAATAAAGAATCACTGTTTTATTCTCTCTTCTTTTGAACTATTCTTTTCCTTTTTTTCCCCCATTAATTTTTTAAAAAGTTCTCTGCCATTAACCTAAAGTTTTGGTTAAGAACTAATCGTAAAGACGAAAATGTACCTTTTTACTCTAATATTTTTGGAAATAGTTCTATTAACAATTGCCAAAAATCAAATTAAACTGACATAAGTTTGGGTTGATTTTAAAATTTAAAAAATATGACAATATTTAGTTTAGTTCGAAATTTAAGATATATATATATATATATATACGTTAATTAATAAATTCTTAATGATAGGGAAAATTGAAAACATATATAGATATAAGGTTGTAGTTTGATTTATGGAAGTGATTAATTGCCATGTATTCCAAGGGAATTTCTCTCACATAGATATTTCAATAAATAATAGGTCAATCAGTTTGTTAGATTCTTCCAAAAGGGCATATGAGATATTGTATTTTTAGCTCTAATGGATTGAATGATTTGGATTTGCGCTTTGTGTGAAAATAAATTGATAAAATCGACAAAATCAAATTAAAAAACAGACTTTTTGGTTTGATTTGATTGGTATGTTTAATAAATCAATAGTGATTTGATTGTTGTTTAGATAAAAAATCAAACCAAATAAACCATGAATTCCCTAGTAATAAATTTGTAAGATCATGATATTTATATCTGATAAAGTTGAAGATGAAATGAAATAACAGGCATGGGTAATGTAATTTGTTGTGAGTTTTCATGGCGCACTTCCCCTTAAAAACCCTAAATGTGAAATACTATCTTTTTGACCAAACAAATGTGAGAATATGCTCTTGTGCAGTTGTGCTCCCTTTTTGGAAAAGAGAAATAAAGTTTCGAAACCTCCCAACCAACACTCTAAAAAGAAGTTTCCTTTTCTTGCCCTAATTAGAGTATAAATAGGTGTTTGGACATAATTTTAGAGAAAAAAAAATAGTATTCTTAGTTAGGTTGAAAAATGATATTTAATATTTGAAATTGTGTTTATAGTTTTGTGAGTGGGGATAAAGTGTTTTTGATTTTTGCAAAATTCATTTTCGAATTTGTTTTTTAAAACTTGCAAAATTTCATGAAAAAACATATTTATAAAAAAAAAAATCGGAAAAAAGTTTTTTTTTTTTATGGACACGCGGGTCCTAATTCTACCGTAACCAAAATCTTGTCATTTTCCCTTTTCACATTTAAAGAAAAAAGTTGAATTTCTCGATACCATTCCTAGTAGACAATCACATTGGACATTATAAATGTTCTTTTACTGTTTACCAAAATGATCAATCAACATTCCTTAGGTTTTAATCTTTTGCATTTTGTCTTAATGAATGATTGAATTTTGATAATGTCCGTTTTCCGGTATATTATCATTTTGGCCCTAATTTTAGCTATCTTTCTTATTTAACCCCTAAATTATCTAGTACACTTTTATTCTAAGAGGTTCACGCATCAGCATGAATCAAATTTCATCGCACTTTTTAGCNGCGTACACACTACCCTCCCCAGACCACACTAGTGGGATTATACTGGGTTGTTGTTGTTGTTGTTTGTCTCAATGAATGATTGAATTTTGATAATGTCCGTTTTCCGGTATATTATCATTTTGGCCCTAATTTTAGCTATCTTTCTTATTTAACCCCTAAATTATCTAGTACACTTTTATTCTAAGAGGTTCACGCATCAGCATGAATCAAATTTCATCGCACTTTTTAGAAAGGTGAATTGCCACTAAAAGGGAAAATTTTGACATCTCACGTATTTTAAACGCTCATAAAAAACAAAAACAAAAACAAAAAAACAAATGAATATAGTCTCTTGACACGTCAGGAGCAAGGGAGTCTTATTTGTGAAAGTTGTAATAATGTCCGTCTAACTTACACAAGTTTGTTGAGTAAATAGAAAGATTTTGTTCAGCATTGAAGCGAAAACTCACTGAAAACTATTATCATAAATTAATGGCCAAACCCGTAAGGTTGGCTGAGTTGATTAGAAGAGTGATTTCTAAAATGGATTCCCCATATTAGTAGCTGTTTCAATTAGAGTTTGTCGCACCGAATTTATCTAGTGCGATTCATATCTTTACGAGTTATTACACATTAAGCAGATTATCAAGTGCACGTGCAAAATAACGACTACGGGTTTCCTAAAAAATTTTCATAAATTACGGATCAGAATAAGAGACTTCGGGTAGAATAGAAATATAATCCCAACTTTTTCCAGTAGATTTAAGAACAAACTTGGCAATTAAGTCTGCCTATTGGCATTATGAGCGATATTATAAATGTCTTTAGCTACTAATTTGGTTGGTGATGTGTCTTTCTTCAAACGTTTCCTTTTAAGTACCTATAGATTAGTCAACACAAGTTTCGAGATTGTCCCTACATATTTTTTGGAAAACCTTAGATGAGATGATACCCTTAAGGACCATTCAAGGTTTTTACATTATTATTATTATCAGACACGAACTAATAACCTGCTTAAGTACGTACTAAATACAACAACAAACCACAAGTGGCTACTATTTAAGAAGAATAGTGTGTATGCATATCTTATTCCTAATATGCTTAAAAAAGGTAAAAAGAAAGGCAACAACAAATACATCAATCAGAAAATCAAAGCAAAATACAAACTAACACTAAATACCGCAATTGAAAAACCGCAACAAAAACAATAAGTAAATTTTCGAAGCAATGTTCTTCTAATAAATCTACATAATATGCCAATAAGATCTACAACTATTTAATTGCAACTTGAGAAGCTAATGATCCAAAAACTTTACTCTTTCCAGATCCAGTACAGCAAATATACAGTAAGTAGGAAAGATTGTATTTAAATAAGTTATTCAAAGTTTGATTCGCAAAAACGAAGAGTGGCAAACATTAAAGAAAAAATATTACGAAGTTAATATAGTAGAATTAAGACAACAATCAACCAAAAAAAACATTCTAAAATATGGCAATTGAAAATCTCAATTCTGTATTGAATAACAGTGGGCTCTATGCCTCAATCTAAGATCCCAAAGCAACTACCTCCACCTAGGGGCCCCTAGACCCTACCCTACTCTTTCTTGTTGCTTTTTGCCAGCTGCCACCCATATCCAAGCTAAATACAAAAAGCAGCCTTTCTCTGTTCTAACCACACTTTTTTTTATCAATAAATCATTAATTAAAAATTATACTACTACACTATTTTAATCACATTAAGGAAATTCATCTCTTTTTTTAGAAACAACAACAACACAGTATAATCTCATTAGTGAAGTCTGGAGAGGATAGTGTGTACGCATAACTTATCCCCACCCTAGGATAGAGAGGCTGTTTCCAATAGATCATCGGCATTCTTCCCTCCAAGAACTCCCTACCTTGCTCTTGGGTGACTCGAACTCACAACCTCTTAATTGAAATTGAAGGGTGTTTACCATCATAGCACCCAACCTTTTTTCTCGAAAGCGACCCATATATTAATCAAGATCTTAAACATTCCAACACAATCAAATTAAATTGAAAAACTTACTCTCTTTTATTAAAAAAAGATTCTTGGAGTAAAGAGAATTAATACATATATATTTAAGACTAGAAAATTCTTAACTACTTTTAAATAGTATTTATTTAGAAGTGCATAAGATTATAGTTTTTGTAAAAATATTTTGGAAAAAATGATTTTTTAAATTTCTTAAATGGTTAATTGTGATTTCTTTTTGGAATAGAGTAGTACAGTAGTAAAATAGCTTCAAAACTTTTAAATACTGAAAAAAGAAAAGGAAAAACAGAGCGAGTCAGTGGAAGACTTTTTGAGTGGAGTAGGAAAGTGTTAAGAGTAAAGTGAAGTAGTCAGTCAGTGTGTGTCTATGTACTGTGTGTCTGTGTGTAAAAAAACTCTCTCAATGGCACTTCTTCTTCACCTTCTCCGCCCATCTCTGTCGCTCCTTCTTTAACTCCACAATACACACCACTGTCCGTGCTGCTACCGTAAGCGGCGGAGACCCCACCTCATTTATTTACAGATGGGTTGCACGGCGTCGAAGCTAGATAACGAGGACACCGTACGCCGGTGTAAAGAACGCCGGCGATTGATGAAAGAAGCTGTTTACGCTCGTCATCATTTAGCTTCAGCTCATTCCGATTACTGCCGTTCACTACGTATCACCGGTTCTGCTCTTTCCACTTTCGCCGCCGGTGAACCTCTTTCCGTTTCCGATCATACCCCCGCCGTCCTCCTCCGTACACCCTCTACTACTACCACCACCGTTAAAACCCCAGCTCCACCACCTCCTATTCGTATCCCATCCCCATCACCTTCACTCCACCCACCACCACCGCCGCCGGTGTTTTCTCCCTCTCCGTCGCCGACGATAGCTTCATCAAAGCTACCTCACATACTTTCTTCCTCCTCTGTTTCCTCCCACCACAACCACCACCACCGTCAGCCTCAGCCGTTACAACAACGGAAAAAACCGTTAAAACTCCCACACATTCTTTCGGGATCAAGCTTGAGTTCATACAATGAGGAGGATTATACGTACGATGCGAAAGCGAATTCGACGTATTCGAGTACTCCTTCACAAACATCCTCTGTTTGGAACTGGGAAAACTTTTACCCTCCTTCCCCTCCTAGCTCAGATTACTTTGAACGCCTCCATAAAGTTGATACAATGGATGCTGATGATGAGCATGATGATGATAAAGCTTCAAATTTCACATCTTATTCACACTACTCTCACAATCAGCATCATCATCCTACTACTGACCAATCATCACTTAGTGGGAAGTCGAACAAGCAAAAGTTCGATTTTTTTGATAGTCATAGTGTTGATGATGAGAAGTTGACTAATGGTTCTGTTAGGAATCACAAATTGGTGGGTGAAAACAAGAGAGGTCACCATTTGAATAATAATAGTAAGTGGGAGGATAGTGAAGCTGAGAGAGAAGAGGTACAGTGCAGTGAATGGGACCATGATCATTATAGTACTACGAGTTCATCTTCTGATGATGATGAAGAGGAAGAGAAGGATAAGATAAGATCTGGGTTTGGGCCAACCCAGTCTAATTTTGGGTCAATGAAGAGTGAGGAAGCTTCTAAGATTGATGATGTGAACTTGAGGATGAAGAGTTATTCAGGGAGGAAGTCGGATAAGGTATCGTCGGAGGATGGGGGGTCATCTTCAATGAGTTGGGGGAATGGGAATAATGGGAAAGTGGTGGAGGAGATGGTATCTGATAATAGGAGTATAGTGGTGAGGCACAAGGATCTAGCTGAGATTGTTGCTGCCATTAGGGACTACTTTGATAAAGCTGCTTCTGCTGGTGACCAGGTCTCTGAGATGTTGGAGACTGGTCGAGCTCAGCTTGATCGCAGCTTTAAGCAGTTAAAGAGTGAGTTTTTTTGGATTCTTGATTTATGTGGAATGCATAATGATTTTTTTATTTTTCCATGTTTTTTGTTGATTTGATCTTGACATAGAAATTACAATTTGATGGTATTGTAATTTTCTGGAATGCATTTGTGAGCTCACCTTTCTGAGCTTCGCTTGGCCAGTTTCGAGTCTGGATAAAGGAGGAGGGTTGTGGTAGGTTAGTGTTCGGGGTAAAATTAGTCAAATTATGATGAATCCAGATGATTCATACCATTGGCTACAACTAGTTTGGGATTGAGATTAGTTGATTGACATTGATTTTTCTTTCCCTGAGATCCAGTTGAGAAAATCTTGTTGAAAATTTTGGAATTTAATTATTGTTTTTTTTGTTCATTGCAGAAACAGTGTATCATTCCAGTGGAGTATTTAGTACCATAAGCTCCACTTGGTCTTCAAAACCTCCATTGGCGGTCAAGTATCGTTTTGAACCTAGTTCCATTGATGAACCAGGTTCCCAAAAGAGTCTTTGTTCCACCTTGGAGCGGCTCTTGGCATGGGAAAAGAAACTATATCAGGAAGTGAAGGTGCTCTTCTCAATCCTGCCTTAGTCTTCACTGCATTCTTTTCACTTTCTCGGTGTTGTATACCAATTGGTCTTTTATGAATCATGATCTCAGTTGAGTAACTGTGGTTGTCTGCAAAGATAGAAAGCTCTATTGAATTCTACTCTGATTCAATCAAAAATAGGTTAAAATATGATCAATAGTGGTAATTGGGTATTTGTACTTTAGTCGAGTGACAGAAGCTGTGTTTTCGGCTGGGAATCATATGCATGTTATGGTAGTCAGAGGTGTCAAAATTGGACGGATCATGCTTATCCAAACTTCTTCAGATTATTCAGCTTGTGTAATCTAACTTGTTTGCACACAATTTAGTCAATAATGGCGTAACGACTAGAGTATCCAAGGTAACTGCATGACTTGACAAGGACAACTTAGAACATGCAGGTGGCCCTGCCTGGAGCTATTATAAGTTATATTAATTTAGAACATGCAGGTGGCCCTGCCTTGTACTAAGTTAGCTCTAAATTGATATGGACCTCATTTTGAAATACTTCCTCCTTCTTCCTTTTGTGGTTATTACTGTGGAAAAGAGTAGTATAGGTAGTGTGTTTGAGCAGTTTTAAAATCCTTTCAACTCCTTATAGACAGGAAAGTGTTTCTTGACATGATTAAAAATTATTCATGGATATATGCATGTCTCTGCATATACTTGCTCTTTGCTTGTCTGTTTGTTGGTGACTCATGTCTACTTGATTTTTCTAACGTCTTCCTGCCTGCTGATTCTTAAGTACATCAATGTGTTCTTTTTATTTTGTTATTCTGATGAGACTGAGTACAAAAGGAACTATTCAAAAGAAAAGAAAAAGACAAAAAAAAAAGTAGAAAAAAGGGAGAGGAAAAGGTTTGCCAACTTGAGCAACTGCTTCTTTGCACGTGTCCTTAGCCCTACACATTTGTTAATCCAAGTACTATAAATGCAGGCAAGGGAAGGAGTTAAAATTGAGCATGAAAAGAAGTTGGCAACATTACAGAGTCAAGAATGCAGAGGTGATGAGGAGGCCAAGTTAGATAAAACCAAGGCATCAATAAAGAGGTTGCAGTCGCTGATGGTGGTCACATCGCAGGCTGTTTCAACTACATCCTCTGCCATTATTGGTCTAAGAGACTCTGATCTTGTCCCACAGCTTGTTGAACTTTGTCATGGGTAAGTCCTTATGTTTGGTGCATACTTGATTTGGAATTTATCGACTGCAAATCTTATTCAGATTATTTGCTGTCAGACACATGCATGAATTATGGGTTCAAATGACATATGGTTAGTACTTAGGTTGCAATACTGCTCTGAGGCAGCATCAACTTATTGGAGCCACTTTCCATCCTTATGAGATTAAAGAAGTATGGTTACATCCTTACCGAAATTTCTTCCAAGCTTTATTCTAGAACCTAAATCACCGAGCCATCTCAAGACTTATTTCCTTAAAATTGAATTGAATAACCTGAACTTCTCCTACCTAAAATTGACATCTTCTATAATCATGCTATCAAAACATGTTGGCGTTGATACCGGCCTGTTTCAGTGGGTAATTGGTAAATTATTTATCTTTTAATGTGCCTTGCTTTTGTCTTTCTGAGCCCCTAAGCTTGTCCACGTTGCATCTTTCTAGAGTCTGACAGCCTCTCCAGGACAGGTTGTGGTCATGATGGAACCACTATTTCTGGAAATTGGGAACGTCTACTGTGCTTTGACATGTGTAATTGATGGCTAAATATGGTGGTGCTTCTTAGGCTGATCATTATTGTTACCTTGATAAGCTTAATCTAAAAAGAAAAAAGTAGTGTTCTTCATAGTAGTTACAACTGAGCCAGGTCAAGTCAATTACAGTACTAACCTAAAATGTTATGGTCTAGGATTTGTAGGCTAAAGATTCAGTTTCTTTGACCACTGGAATTTTGACAATTACTATGATGATTGCTGCTAACATGTGTGCTCTTCTAGTAGGAAGAAAGTTTTAAAAGATTGTCTATGTTTATTTTTTGAACTTGAATGGCAGCTTATGATAAAGTGTTTACTGTTTTCTAAGTTTTGCCCCTGAATAGTCCTCAACTGATATTGGTATAAACGGGTGCAGATTCATGTATATGTGGAGATCCATGAACCAGTTCCATGAAGTTCAGAATGACATTGTGCAGCAGGTGCGAGGTCTCATCAATAGAGCAACTAAAGGTCTATCGACGTCTGACCTACACAGGCAGGCTACACGTGATCTTGAGTCTGCTGTATCTGCATGGCACTCGAGTTTTTGTCGCCTCATAAAATTTCAAAGGGACTTTATCCGCTCCCTTCATGGTTGGTTCAAGCTCACTCTCGTATCTGTCAATATTGAGCCAACTAATGGCAACAGGGAACCTTCAGATTCATTTATGTTTTGCGATGAATGGAAGCTAGCCCTTGATCGTATTCCTGACACTGTTGCATCAGAAGCTATCAAAAGCTTCATAAACGTTGTCCATTCGATATTTGTGAAACAAACGGAGGAGTTGAAGATTAAAAAGCGAACTGAATCTGCATCAAAGGAGCTTGACAAAAAGGCTTCGAGTGTTAGGAGCATTGAGAGGAAGTATTACAACTCTTACTCCATGGTTGGCATTGGACTTCCTGAGATGGGACCTGATAATGGTAGTGTTTTAGATACACGAGACCCTCTTGCTGAGAAAAAGGCTGAGCTTGCAGCTAGCCAACGGCGTGTGGAAGATGAGATGCTGAAACACTCCAAGGCAGTGGACGTAACCAGAGCGATGACTCTCAACAACATTCAGACAGGGTTGCCGGGAGTTTTCCAGGCTATGACCAGCTTTTCTTCCTTGATGACAGAGGCCCTTGAGGCTGTATGCACACATTCTTATGCTATTAAGTAGGAAGCAACTTACAGAAAACTGAATACTAGTAGTACTATTTATTTATTTTGGCTATTTTTTCCGCGGTTCTGAGCAAGGATGGAAGAGAAAGGGCTGGCATTTTTGGTCATGGGCTCTTTTCAGCTAGTTGGCTTTTTTCCCTTGATATTTTGCTATGTTGTAGATATGTGGAATTTTGCAATTTTGTACTTTATCTAGTGGTGGGAAAGGAATGTTTTCTGTATAGCAAATTATTTGCATTACTGCATTGAGGTCAACATGTTCAGCAGATGAATAAATGTATTCTCTTCTGTTATGTCAAAGTGTAAAAAACAATTCTGCAACCAACTTTGTTGCTGTGTCTTCTATTGTACTGAATCTTTCATGATCTAAATTTCAGTCTTTTCTGTACTCATTAAAGTGAGCATGTCACACCAAGTATAGAAGCATTAGACAAGGTTCATTTGTGCTCTTATGTGACCATAGCAGTTCAAATCTTAGTTCTGGTTCAACACTGCTGGTGAAGCAGCAGTTCAAATATAATGTGCTTTTGCCACTTTACTGTAGCATTGAGGCAGAGTGGCCTCTATCTTTTGTTTCAAAAGGACCAAAAAAGTTTACAAAAAATTTAGGTGATAGCTTTATTTTCTCTCCTTGTTGGACTATTTTTCTTTTAAGCTTGTGGAAAGGACACAATAAAGGCTGGAGCTTTTGCTGATTTGGGTCCCCATGAAATCTTTCATAATTCTACTCAATCATGAAATAATAGACTTGTGTTCTTTCTCCTCTTTAGTCATTATTATGTTGTAAGAAGATGCCGTTTTGTATTTTTTTTTCGGTTCCATTCTACCTGTGGATACAAAGGTAAAACTGGATCAATTGCTGCATAATGCAGAAACTGATCCCCCTGTTCCCTTGCATGTGCATGCAGGTAAAGCAAACACTAAGATTCAGAAATATATTTCTAATAACATATGATGACAAAAACTGACAGGAGGAAGCAGCTTGCAAGTATGACTAACCTAGTTTACAATTACACCATCCGGCAGAGCCAG
>AWOL01S0026684.1:0-10836 GCA_000715115.1 Nicotiana otophora | reverse complement strand
GCACTAAGATTCAAGTTTTCTCGGCTTGGTCGGTTATTATCGTGTCTTTGTGGAGGGCTTCTTGTCTATTGCATCGCCCTTGACTAAATTGACCTAGAAAGGTGCTCCATTCAGGTGGTCGGATGAGTGTGGAGAGATCTTTCTGAAGCTCAAGACTGCCTTGACCACACCTCCAGTTCTAGTTTTGCCTTCAGCTTCAGGCTCTTATATTTTATATTGTGATGCTTCTCGAATCGGTATTTGGTGTGTCTTAATGCAGAAGGGTAGGGTGATTGCCTATGCTTCACGCCAGCTGAAGCCGCATGAAAAGAACTACCANAACTACCCTGTTCATGATTTAGAATTGGCATCCATCGTTCATGCATTGAAGGTTTGGAGGCATTATCTCTATGGTGTGTCTTGTGAGGTATTTACAGATCGTCGAAGTCTTCAGCACTTATTCAAACAAAAGGATCTAAATTTGAGGCAGCGGAGATGGTTGGAGCTGCTAAAGGACTATGATATTACCATTCTCTATCATTATGGGAAGGCCAATGTGGTGGCTGATGCTTTGAGTATAAAGGCGGTGAGTATGGGTAGCCTTGCATTCATTCCTGTTGGTGAAAGGCCTCTCGCAATTGATATTCACACCTGGCCATTCAGTTCGTGACATTAGATGTTTCGGAGCCCAGTCGGGTTCTAGCTTGTATGGTTTCTCGGTCTTCCTTATATGACCGCATCAGAGAGTGCCAGTATGATGATCCCCATTTGCTTGTCCTGAAGGACACAGTTCAGCACGGCGATGCCAAAGATGTTATTATTGGAGATCATGGGATGTTAAGGATGCAGGGTCAGATTTGTGTGCCCAATGTACATGGTCTGCATGAATTGATTCTTGAAGAAACCCACAGTTCGCAGTATTCTATTCATCCGGGTGCCGCTAAGATATACCAGGACTTGAGGCAGCACTATTGGTGGAGGAAAATAAAGAAATATATACTTGGGTTTGTAGCTCGTTGTTTAAATTGTCAGCAGGAGAAGTACGAGCATCAGAGACCGGGCAGATTGCTTCAGAGACTTGAGGAAGTTCGATGCTATTTGGGTGATTATTTACCGGTTGACCAAGTTCGCATTTTATTCTAGTCGGTACTACTTATTCTTCGGAGTGGTTGGCTGAGATTTTATCCGCGAGATAGTTCGCCTACACGGTGTGCCAGTATCCATCATTTTAGATCGGGGCATGCAGTTTATATCACAATTTTGGAGAGCAGTGCAGCGAGCATTAGGTACACAGGTCTAGCTGAGTACAACATTTCACCCTCAGACAGACGGACAATCCGAGCGCACTATTCAGATACTAGAAGATATGCTATGTGCTTGTGTTATTGATTTTGGGGGCTCCTGGGATCAGTTTCTACCACTTGCAGAGTTTGCTTACAATAATAGCTACCAATCGAGTATTCAGATGGCTCCATATGAGACTATATATGGGAGACCATGTCGGTCTCCGGTGGGTTGGTTTGAGTCGGGTGAGGCTAGGCTATTAGGTACTGATTTAGTTCAGGATGCTTTGGAAAAGGTTAAATTGATTCAGGATCGACTTCGCCCGGCGAAGTCTAGACATAAGAGTTATACCGACTGGAAGGTTCGCGATGTTGATTACATGGTAGGAGAGCGTATCACCATGTATCTATGCTCCAGAAGCATGTCTAAGATCCGTCTCATGTTTTAGATTTCAGTACAGTGCGGTTGGATGGTAATTTAACTTATGATGTGGAGCTGGAGACCATTTTGGACTGACAGGTTCGAAAGTTGAGGTCAAAGAACATAGCTTCAGTGAAAGTGCAATAGAGAGGCCAGCCAATAGGAGGAGCTACTTGGGAGACTGGGAGGGAGATGTGGAACAAATATCCACACCTGTTTGAGGCTCCAGGTATGATTCTAAACTCGTTCGAGGACGAACGTTTGTTTAAGGGGGGGGGGGGGAGAATGTAATGACCCGACTGGTCGTTTTATGTATTACAGTCCCGTTCCCCCATTTACTGCTCAATTTATGCTTTACAGTTGTTGTATAACTTGCCGGGGTAATTGGTTCGGGTCCGTAAGGTTTCCGAATGAATTAGAACACTTAGTTCCAAGATTTAAAACTTAAGTGAAAATAGTTGACCGGATGTTGATTTATGTGTAAACGACCCCAAAATAGAGTTTTGATGATTCCAATAGCTCCGTATGATGATTTTGGACTTAGGAGCATGTCCGGAAAATTATTTGGAAGTCAGTAGTTAAATTAGGCTTGAAATGGCAAAAATAGGAAATTTAAGTTGGAAGTTTGACCGGGGATTTGACTTTTTGATATCGTGGCTGAAATCCGATTCTGAAAATTGGAATAGGTCTGTATCGTCATTTATGACTTGTGTGCAAAATTTGAGGTCAATCGGAATTGATTTGATAGGTTTCGGCATCGAATGTAAAGGTTGGAATTATTTAGTTTCATTAAGCTTGAATCATGGTATGATTCGTGGTTTTAGCGTTGTTTGATGTGATTTGAGGCCTCGACTAAGTTCGTATGATGTTTTAGGACTTATTGGTATATTTGGTTGAAGTCTCGGGTGCCTCGGGTGCGTTTCGAATGTTTAACGGATCAAATTTGGACTTAGAACAAGTTGAAACTTGCTCCCTCCTGATGCAATCACACCTGCGGAACTTATCTAATAGGTGCGAGCTCGTAGAAGCGAGCCTGGATTATGCAAAAGCGGACTTGGGCTGGCCTGGGGCTAGGTCGCAGGTGCGTGAAGGTCTCTGCATTGGCGAGCCCGTAGGTGCGAGCCATGCTCCGCAGATGCGGGTGAAGGGGGCAACTGGACACCACAGAAGAAGCTTGGGGGACCGCAAATGCGAGGCCGCAGAAGCGGACTTCTTGTCCGCAGAAGCGAATGAAGCTACAGAAGAGGGCAGAACCTCGCTTCTATGAGACCGCAAAAGCGGAACCTCTGGACAGATTACAAAAATAGAGGGTTTCGATATTTTTGTCATTTTGGGCATTTCCCTCATGAGTTGAGGCGAATTTTGAGCGAGAATTCACGAGAAAACTTAAGGTAAGTCACTTGTGATCATTGTTAGTCAATAATATTGAATTATCATTGAGTATCTCGACTAGAGTATGTGTTTTTGAGGTGAAATTCTAGGATTTAGGCCTAGGGATTTGAAAATAAGATTTGAGGATTTGAAGGTGGAGTTCATGTCGGAATTTGGTAAATTTGGTATGGTTGGACTCGTGGTTGAATAGCATTCGTATTTTATAACTTTTGTTGGTTTCCGAGACGTGGGCCCCACTGACGATTTTTTAGTGTAATTTCAGATTTTGTTGGAAAATTAGTATTTTCATATTGAATTAATTCCTATAATTTGTGTTGACTTAATCGAATTAATTGTGACTTGATTCGAGGCGTTCGGAGGCCGATTCGCGAGGCAAAGGCATATTGGAATAAACAATTACACGGATTAAGGTAAGTATAGTATTTAAACTCGGTCAAGGCACTAGTTGCCTAAATTGTTGTGATAGCCACGTGCTTTTGGGTGCGCACATGTGTGGGAATGGTCCCATGTTGTCACGACCCAAAATCAAACCCGTCGTGATGGCGCCTATCGTGATACTAGGCAAGCCGACATTTCCAAAATATTTTCAACATTTAACAGAAATGAATTAAGACATTTAAAATAACCAGAGTTTTTCATAAAAACGGAATAAAACCCAAAACATGAGTTCGGAAAAATAGTCCGACATCGGAGTGTCCCTGAGTCACGAGAATCTAATAACCAATCTAGAAAACAGAGTCTACAATAGTCTGTGCCAAATGCCAATACAAGAGAGAAAAGATAATAAGAAAGGAGAAACAAGGACTGCGGACGTCGGCAGCTACCACATAAGTCTCTGATAATCAGATCGTGCACGAACTCAGTGACTGCCAGAACCGTACACACTTGGATCTGCACATGAAGTGTAGGGTGTAACATGAGTACAACCAACTCAGCAAGTAACATAATTAAATAAGGAACTGAGAAGCAGTGACGAACTATAATAATACAGATCATTTCAAAGGTTTTCAGTAAAGAGTGAACATGATTTCAAATCCGGTGGTATAAGTCAAATCAGTTCGAGATCAAGCAAAGAAGATATGAATATTCCATAAATTTCACAACAACATCAGATAGCAACTAAGTGCAACAATAAATAAAAGCAAGTACAACCTCTCAAGGAAGCAGTCACTCAACTCATCTCAACAGCTCATACCCTCGGCTCTCAGCCCTTAATACACACTCTCAATAGGTACATGCACTCACTGGGGGTGTACAGACTCTGGAGGGGCTCCTTCAACCCAAACGCTATATTGCTGCGGCGCGCAGCCCAATCCAATATTGTTGCGGCTTGCAACCCGATCCTATATTGTTATGGCGCGCAACCCGATCTAAATATATATATATATAGCCCGAGGGCTTGTTGCAGCGAGCAACCCGATCTATATACCTCACAGCTCGTAACTCGTAGCTCGGCACCCAGGCACTATCTCAGTCACTAACCTCTCCAGCCCCACGGGCTCACATAATATCACAATAACTAGCCCAAGCAGAAAATACAACAAGTATCAATAAGAAATGGGAGGAAACAGAGATATAACATACAAGTAAGACTGTGACTAAGTACAAGACAACAATTAGCAGTCAATTCAACAAGTATACGACCGTTGCGGGTCCCAATAGTGATATCATATGGCCTAAGAATGGTTTCTAACATGAAAGATAGTCAATTTCTCAAAGACAAGGAAAACAAGTAATAACAATGGCTATTCGACTTTACAGTCTCACGGGACGGACCAAGTCACAATCCCTCACGGTGCACACTCGTACGCCCGTCACCTAGCATGTGCGTCACCTCCAAATATTCACATTATACAAATTCTCGGGGTTTCATACCCTCAAAACCAGATTTAAGACTGTTACTTACCTCAAACTAGGTATACAATGCAGTATTGGAGGAAAGGGAGAAATAGCTTCGATTCGCGGAAGGTCTTGCAGAATGGGTGTACCAGTTGGAGATGTTATTGTGCACTGGTTCATGAGTAATGAGACGATGTGGTATCGTGATACGGGTCACTCGGGATGAATGCGGATTTAGTTCGTTATGTTTTTGAATGGAGCCAATCTTATTTCTAAGGCAAGTCAGGAGTAAATTGGAATAAGTTGGGTCGGTTAGTAATGGTTGAATCAGTATGATTGTGGCAATGATCAGTTCCTTCAGCGTGTGAAGTTACACGTGATTTATGGTTGTACGTGCAGGCTTGAAAACCACCATAACTCGATTGATTTGGGAGGTATTTGACTTTAATGGCCTTGTTATGTAAATGGATTCCGGAAGAGTCATGGCGGTTTAGATCATGACTTGAGGTTTGTATTTTTAGCGGTTTGGGAATTCAGTTACATGTTGCATTGGTTCTTCTGAAATGAGCTAAGTGAAAGGTTTCTAGCCTATGAAGTTTTTATTCTACTATTAATTTAGGGATTATGATGCATTCTGGTTTTCTCACCTAGCGGTATGATAGGTGTAGTGAGCGACAAGGAAATTTGAAAATAGTTGAGGATCAAGGTTGTGGTTTGGTGTTGACAAGAATGTCACAAGCTCAGATGAGCAGGGGAGAATTCAGATGTTCAGAGTAAGCTGGCATTTTCTTTAGTGTCACATGAAAATGGCGTTATGTGTAAGAGGCTTTGTGTATTGATTTGTGGATTCTTGATTTGCTTTACAGAATTAGTTCAGTTGGTGGTGTGGAGGTGCAGACTTTGCTACCCGATGCGAAATATCGTGGGAGATTACCCCATGGGGATATTTCTATAAGTGTGACATGTTAGTCACTCGATAGTTAAAGACTGAAACCAAATGCGGGGATTTTTGGTAACATCGTTAATGTAAGCGTTTATGCTTGGAAGGCGTTCTATTCCATGGGTTGTGGACTGTTTAAGTTTATTCCGGATAGGGCGGCTATTCTTGTATGTCATGGAAAAGGTTATTGTGGATCCTCGAAATGTTATTAGCCCAGTATGGTATGATCAGAATCGGCTTGAGGTCGGTTGATGGGTCTAATGTGAATGTGTGCCCTACATCAGGCCGGATGTGTTCATTCAGCATAGCGTTGCTTATGGAGGAGTCTTCGGACATTGGATGTTATTACCGTCGTCTGGATTATATGAGCATGATGGCTCTTGAGATACAGGTCATTTATCGCACCTTAGTTGTGCTTGGGTTTTGTAGCATGTGGCGATATCCGTCACCCCAGGGTTGTATTTTCGCACTGTGCGTGCTTGTGGTCGATATTTGTTATTTCGTAGGTATAAGCATTATGGATTGATGTACATTTCCTTATTTATTATTATGTGTGGATCGGGTGGCACGTTTCCACGGGTACGTTGTTTGGATCGAGTTGCACACCGCAATGGTATTATGTTTGGATCGGGTTGCACGCCGCAACGGTATCATGTGTGGATCGGGTTGCACTCCACAACAGTGAGATGTTGAGTACGATTCCCTATATCTATTCTTGTGTATTTTGTTTCTCATTCTTGGAGAAGGGTTCATTGTGTTTGTTCGCCCGTCTTATTCGTTACGCGGGCTGGATAGTTCCTTTCTAGAGTTCAAACCTCTACTCCGAAAAACCTTTGCCTCTCAAATCGGTCTTCAAACGTCCCGAATCTAGCAACAAGTAGAACAATACAATCAATATAGGCTACAGGGATCAATTCTACAAGAAAAGTACTAAATTATAGCCAAAAATCTGAAATTGGCCCGAACACGACCCCCAGGCCCATATCTCAAAATCTGACAAAAGTCACAAAACCCGAAATCCCATTCACTCACGAGTATAACCATACCAAGTTTACTCAAATTCGATAACAAAATCCCATTCAAAACCTCAAAATCCCAACTCAAGAGTTCTTCCTCTTTTTCCCCAATTTCTCACCCCAAATCACAAATTAGATGATAAAATTAAAGATGCAATCATGGGATTTAACAAAAACCAAGTAAGAATCACTTACCCCAATCAACTCCACGAAAATCCCTTCAAGAATCGCCCAATTTCGCGTTCTCTAGCTCAAAATATGCAAAATAGGTTCAAACCCTCGTTTTTTAAATTAATACTGCTTGCCCCGATATCCTTCATCGCGATCGCGGAACATTCCTCGTGATTGCGAAGCACAACTATGCTGCCCCACATTTTTAACCTACGCGAATGCGGAATCACCCACGCGATCGCGGATCACTGCCTCTCATACCTATGCGATCGCATCCTGCCTCACGCGATGGCATAGAGAATTGGCCACACCTCCCCTCCTGCTCAAATCCTTCTACGCGAACGCGACCTTAGCCACGCGTTTACGTAGCACATCTTCGCACACATATGCGATCACGTTCCTAACCCTTGCTATCGCATAGAACAAACTCACATCTGCCTCAAATAAGCTTACGCAATCGCGAATGAATCCCTACGATCACATACAAGGAAATCAGAACCTGATGAAACCAGAACTTCAGCTATCAAGGCAAGTCCAAAAATGATCCGTTAACCAAAATGACCGGCTTAGTCATTACACATGTGTAGGCATCGGAGTTGTGTATTTATGTTTGGGTTGTGCTCGGACTCCTATAAGCACAGGAATGACTGTTAAACTTCAAGCTTCGTCATCTAATATGTGGTAACAATTTATATGATCTGATTAAACCATGATGTGGTTACTCAGAGGTTAAAATCCCGAAACAAACTTGATAAATAATTTTTATTGATGAAATTTCCGGAGTTATTATGATAGCACACTTTGTACATGCCTACATTTTAGCATGACATTTATAATAGTCCAGAGACAGGAGAATCTTATTTCATTCATTATATATACATGTACCCTTACTTTGTTGCTATTGCATAATACTTTAGCACGTGAGTTATCTGTGAAGCACGTGAGTTGTCCGTGCAGCATGTGAGTTGTCTGTGCGGATCCATATACTGATACTTTAGCACAAGAGTTGTCCGTGCAGCACGTGCGTTGTCGTTTAGCACGTGAGTTGTCTGTGTAGCATGTGAGTTGTCCGTGCAAATCCATATATTGATATTATTGACACGTGAGTTTTCTGTGTCACACGTGAGTTGTCCGTGCAGATTCTATTATTAGCACGTGAGTTGTCCGCGCAATGTGTGAAACTTGTATTTTCTCAATCCATATCTGATTTACTGGTTGTCTTTCCCCCTACATGCAATAATACTGTTGAGCATGATATAGTTGTACTTATATAATTGGTGAATTCAACAGATTAAGCTTCTCTTACCTTGCCCTATTTATTATCGATACTTATTGAGCTGTTTGTACTCACACTACACCCTGCACCTCGTGTGTGATAAGTGGGGATTTTGACTACTTATTAGCGCCTTTTAGCTTTCATTTTAGTCCAAAAGCATTTAATTGTGTTCCCGAAAACTGATAAAATATTCTGAACTCAAGGAAACAAATAGACACAGAAGCTTAAAGTGCGGACCGCAGAACATCATCTACGGCCGTAGATTGTGCAGAAGAACTTATCATAGATCTGTGAGAAGTGCAGCCGAAGAAGCTAGGCAAAAGCAAAAGTTCAGAGAACCTACATATCAAGTTCAACGGAAGTGCGGACCGCATAATTATTGTGCGGCCACCGAATATCAACTACGCGGCCGCAGTTGCATTCGTGCGATCCGCAAAAGAGCCATGTGCAGCCGCACTCAGAAAAGTGCGGACCACATAAATAGAGAGATACGACCGTGGTTCAGAATTGTGCGGCCGCAAGATACCAATCCAATCAGGTTAAAGCAATGTGCGGACCGCATATGGAATTGTGCGGCCGCAGAACCTCCGAAAGGGCATTTTTGTCCAAAAATTCCAACTCTGTATAAATAGAAGAGTTTCACTTTTTTGGGTCAAGTTTTTTACATCAGCAGCTACAGTAGTTGTTTTTCTTTACTCTCTTTAGTAGTTTTTGCCATTTTGAGCTTTTTGAACATAGATTCCTTTATATTAATTATCAATATGGGTTTAGTTAACATTTCTTCTTCTATTTCTTCCGTCTTAAGCATGAGTAGCTAGAGTTTCACTAGGGTTGTGACCCAACCCTAGGGTGTAAACTTAATGGTTGTTTGATTTATTGCTTGTTTATGGTTGGGTGTTTAATATTTAGCCTTGTTTGTGATTTTAGTTGTAGAATTAATGCTTGCAAGCATTAGTTCATGCCTATTTGACTTGGTCTATACTTGAGAAAGAGAGACTTAGTCTAGAAAAACTTGGCTAACAAGAAATTAGGGTGAATCAAGAGATTGATAGTCTCAATTAAAGGGTTGAATCTATAGATAGTAAAACCTGACTTGAGCTTTGTATCAACCGTTTTGCTCAACACCCATTTGGACTTGAGAAAGCCAAATTAGACAAAGTCACTCTCTGATCGAGAGGTATTGAATGGGTACTCAAGTGTTGATAGCTATAATACACCCCGACCAATAAAAAAAGCTTTAAAGTTTACAACTCGTTAGGCAAACACCTAGGTGAAGGTCATAGACCTAGGCCATTTATAGTATTTGAAAAAAACAACAAAAACAATTTCTTAATTTCATTACTTAATCTTGCAATCTTAAACTGGAATAGATATAGAACAAGCATCAATTTGTGAAAGTGTAATTTGAGATAGTTCATACTCATACACTGCAATTTATACTCCTAAATCCCATGTATAGCTCCCTGTGGAATTCGATCCTGACTCTTTGTTGGGTATTACTATTGCAATCGACTGTTTCATAACCTTGAATTGAGGTGTGAACTTGGACGAGATCAATTTTTGGCGCCATTGCCGAGGAGCATAAAAATGGATTTTAGCTATATATTTGGTTTTGTGTGTGAATTGTCTTTTTTTCCTTCCTTGTTACTGATTTGTGTGAAGCAATTGTAGGTACCATAATGGCAAACAACAAAGATCAACTCAAAAACATGCCTTTGGGGATATGGACGTTAAAGATGATCGAGTTGAAGAGGTTCCTCTTGAACCTCAAGCAAATAGAAGAGGCTGGGCACCTCAAGATAACGTCCCAGTTCCACCTCCACCTCTACCAAGAGCGGCTCCACACCGGGTATTGCCGAATGAAGGGTATGCAAGTGCCATTGTCCCGCCCCGCATTAGGGCGGGCAACTTTCAAATCACGAATGTAATGCTCACATTGTTAGAGCAACATGGATTCTTCACCAGGGCTTCGAGTCAAAATGCATACAAACACTTGAAGGGGTTTGTGGACACTTGTTGGGGGAGTAAACAGACAAATGTCTACGAGGATGCTTTAAGGTTGAGGCTATTTCCTTTATCTCTATGGGGGAAAGCCTTGGATTGGATAGAAAGATTGCCAAATCACTCCATCCATACATGGGATGAATTGGCGGAGAAATTTATTTCCAAGTTCTTTTCTCCCGGGCATATGGCTACTCTTAGAGACAAGATTCTAGCACTCAAACAAGAGCCCAATGAGCCATTGCATGAAATATAGGAGAGGTACCAAACTATGGTCAAAGAGTGCCCAAATAATGACATGACAGAGGCTATGATTCAACAAACTTTCTATCGGGGGATCAATACTACCAATCAGTGCGTGTTTAATCAACTTGCCCGTGAAAATTTCATGACAACGCCGTATGCGAAAGCTTGTGAGATTTTAGATGAAATGGCGGATACTTCTACGGCATGGCAAAGTAGAGCAAATGTTCCTCAAGGTGATCCGAACGTGATTCACCTACATAAAGAATTGCATG
>AWOL01S0026683.1:5029-19134 GCA_000715115.1 Nicotiana otophora | reverse complement strand
GGGGGAAGTAAAAAAAAAGGGTGTGACAACTCTGGCGACTCTGCTGGGAAATTCAAGAATTCGAGCTTGTACATTGATTTTATTTGGCTTTATTAATTTTTGTATATATTGTGATTTATTTGGGCCTAATGTGCTACTTGTCCAGTTTTTACTGTTTTAATATTGTTGAATTATATATATAAACTATCTTCTCACGCACTCCCTCTGAGTCTTCTGAATATAACCTTGGGAATCGCGGATACGCGCCCCATTCTTCTTTGAGATAAAGCTGGTGAGTCTGGGCTCCCGGTGAAGGATTATTAGTCACCCATATTTAAGAACGGGGAGGTTCCAATAGTTAAGCCGGATAAGTATTGCTCCCGGTACGCTACCCCTTCCCAACTCGAGTTGTCTGCTTGTTTTATGACCAGTCTAGATACACCTCATCCCCTAGAATTTTTAAAACCTAGAAGAACAAGCCATATGCTTGGTTATTCCTAGTAGGATTGCTTTGTTGCATCATGTGCATTTGACTTAGCGAAACTCGGCATAGGAGCCGGGTCCGTATAAGACATGTATCCTTTTTGCGACCATCATGTTCACTTATGTGCTACTTGCTGCATTATTTGGAAGGCTTGCTTGCATTGTTGACTAGCTTTAGAAAATTAGTTGAGCGAAATTGAAAAAAAAGAAAACAAAATCTTTCCCCTAGTTTTGTACAAATAATCTTTTTGTACTATAAAAAAAATAAAAAACCAAACAAAAGGAAAAATAAAAAATGGTCAAAATCTATCAAGTCTTGGACCGAACTACGTGGGTCTGATTCTCACCGGATGTGAGATACGTAGGTAAACCTTATCGGTTCCGACCCCAATTTTCAAAAAACAAATTCAAAAATATTTTCTCTTTCCTTGATCCCCTCTTTAGAACTCTTTCCTTATAAAATCCAAAAAACAAAATTAGAGGGTGTGATCCGGTATCAGACGAGAGTCTCGGTAGCCGGTCTTGCTATCTTTTTTGCTTTCGGATTATTTCAGGGTGTGATCCGGATATTTAACTTTGTTGTTTTACTTTCTGATGTAAACCCTTCTGTCTTTAAAATTTTTAAAAAAAAATCAAATGAAATTAATATATCATTATCTAGGAATGTCTCTTTTCTTAATCTTGTCACTTTTCTTATTCTCTTTTCAGTTCTGTTAAATGCAGATTTTGATGACATGACATACCTGCGGACTTCAGGCCCAGATCCTAAAATGCTGTCAGACTTTGAAATAATGAATCAAAAATCAGAATGCAATGAAGATAACTTTAAATAAAATAAAGAATCAAAAATGTCAAAAGGTCCATACATTATAACGAAAGTACTGCCAAAAGAGAGTGTTGTACTTGAAAAACATCTAAGGAAATATCCCTGAAATAACTGTCAATACAGGTGCAGTCAAAATATATTATGTTTGATCCTCTATATAACATTAATGTTCTCTAGTTGGGATGAAGAATGCTTTTTCCCCTCACTATCCAAGTACTATCAACCTTTTGCAAACCCTTTGAGCCGGTTCCCTTTTCTTTGATTACCCTCTTTGGAACTTGAAAGTTATTACTGAAAACAAAGAATAAAAATCTAAAAAAAAAGGAAAAAGAAAGAGAAAACAAAACAAAAAAAAACAAAAAAAAAAAAAAAAAAAAGTAGTTACATTGAACTACGTTTGACTTGATTCCGAAAGAATACATAGGCAACCTCTCTCTGGGGTTCAGTCACACCAAAATAAAAATCCAAATTCCCCCAAAAGTGAAATTGGGGCAGATGTTATAATGGTTCGATGATGGTTTCTCGTGAAAGGTTCCAAAGTTGTAATTCAATCCAAATTCTTTTTACCCCAAATCCTGTTCAAGTCCTTATGATCAATCGGCAAAGAGGTTCAAAATGGGAGATACAGTTACTTGGGTCTGATGCAATCAAATGAGAGAAATAAAATGAGAGATTCTTATTGGTGAAAACCCTCACGGGCACCGTAAGGCGATGGTAAGTAGAGAAATTAAAATGAGAGAGTCTTATTAGTGAAAACTCACAAAGAGCACTATAAGACGATGGTGAGAAGAGAAATGAGAGAGGTCAGTTGGTGAAAACCCGCAAAAGGCTCCACTGATCTAAAAAGAGGATTCCCACAGTTACTGCCATCGACACAGTCTTGGGCAAGGTTTCCCGATTTCGAGGTAAAGATTTGATGAATTTCTGAGAGTCGGACGGTTTACACATATCAGGCATCCAGTCCAAAAGGAATGTCATGTTCATTGAAGTCCGCATGTACTCCAGATAAGTCCTTCTTTCCTTTCCCTGAAAGGGATACCTTTTTTCTAAATTCATTTGTTCATTCCATTATTTGTTTTTCTTTGAATCCCTTTCGGTTTAACTCTGTTCCGAAACTAAGACAAAGAAGGAATGGTAAGACTGATTTACAAGGTTCTCATTTGATACAAGCTAATATGCAAAAGGCACCCAGCCTCAGCAGGGGTATCAAGTCGACTCCGACTGACAATGATGGTCGATGTCTCGAAGTCAAAAACTCTTGAAATAAGAAAAGCAAAGTCAAATGCCCACAAAGGAAAAATAAAGTTAAAAAGGTTAAGTCCCACGTGGCTAACCGTCTAGGCAAAGTTTGAAAAGCCAAAGGTTCCCCAACCCTCTGAAATTAAATTTAGAGGAAAGAAGTGAAAAGCCTACAAAGGCAAAATGAAGCTGAAAAAGGTTAAGTCCCACGCGACCAACCGTTATGGTAAAGTTTTAGAAAAGCCAAAGGTTCTCCGGGGCCAGAAATGAAGTCGGTGTTCAGGGAACAACCAGTTGCAGTTGAAAGTACCATCAAAGAAGATGGGCCAAGATCAAGTGACTGAAGCACTCAAGGCCGCAAAACCAACCACCATTTCAAACTGATAAATTATTCTTTGTTTGAACTACATGAAACGGGTGTAATCTAAAGCAACCTTGCAAGAAGCAGGTGCAACAAAAACTAAAATCACGCGGAGACTGAAATAGCTCTGCAACAACAACCACTCCAAAAAGGGAAGTCTTCTCCAAATTCTTTCCCGCATTTTACTCATTCTCTTTTAAATAGGAAAAAATATGATGAAAAAAAAGAAAAGAAAGAAAATTCAAAATCATGGTAGTATAGGGTCTCCACTCCCTAATCTTCTTTTCCAACAAAGGGTCTCCACTCCCTAGTTGATGTTTTTAGACATAGGGTTTCCACTCCCTGGTCTGCTTTTCCAACATAGGGTCTTCACTCCCTAGTTGATTTTATTTTAGACATAGGGTCTCCACTCCCTAGTTTCTTTTTCAGTAATACAGGGCACCAACAGTAATACAGGGCACCAACCCCTGATTACATTTTCTTTTTAGTAATACATGGCACCAACCCCTCGTTACATCTCCTTTTCAGTAATACAGCGCGCCACCCCCTGATTACATTTCCTTTTCAGTAATACAGGACGCCAACCCCTGGTTACATTTCCTTTTCAGTAATACAGGGCGCCAACCCCTAGTTACATTTCCTTTTTCAGTAATACAGGGCTCTAACCCCTGGTTACATTTCCTTTTTCAGTAATACAGGGCGCCAACCCCTGGTTACATTTCCTTTTCAGTAATACAGGGCGCCAACCCCTGGTTACATTTCCTTTTTCAGTAATATAGGACGCCAACCCATGGTTACATTTTCTTTTCAGTAATACAGGGCCACAACCCCTGGTTACATTTCCTTTTCAGTAATACAGGGCCACAACCTCTGGTTACATTTGCTTATCAGTAATATAGGGTGCCAACCCCTGGTTACATTTCTTTTTCAATAATACAGGGTGCCAGACCCTGGTTACATTTCCTTTTAGTAACATAGAGTACACTACTCCCTAGTTGATTTGAGCTTAAATGCAGGATACACCACTCTCTGATATCTTTATTAATATAGGGTACACCATTCCAAAAAACAAATCTTCATGTTTTCTCAGGGTACACCATTCCCGACACTTTAGTTGCTTTTAATAAAGAAATACTTTAGAATTTTGTTACAATAACTCGCGAAATTTTTCTAGTGAAAACTGGGGCAGAAAAATTTCGTTTGTTTGTTTGTTTTGATGTCTGAGCAGGTTTTTATTTTACCTCGAGGCAGAGGGTTTGGGATGACCAAAAGAAGAATTCTCAATCTAGAATAAAGAAAAGAAAAGGAAAAGAAGTGAATTCAAATGTAGAAGTAGATGAAAAGGATATGGAAAAGCTCAAGACACGACTAAAGTAACAAGCTTTACATTTCCCGTTTTGATCAGAAGAAGTTGTAGAAGAATGAACTAGCACCTGCAGCTAGCAAGCATCAAGGTTCAGATCATAGTCTGCGTGAAGACTCAAGATCAAGTTTTAGAAGATTTATAAATAGAAATCTTGTAACTCATAGTAGATAGGCTTGTTTAGTTTCTTTTGATTTTAATGTAATAATAGGACCACAGACCGGAGCCTCGACGGAACCTCACTCGACTCCCCAACTCATCATTCTATCACTCTTCTTGAACTACATGCGACTTGATTCCCTTATACCTGGGATATGTAGGTTTTTCGAACTAAGACTCGATCGCACTCTTTTCTCTTATCTCTTCCCTTTTGAATAATGGTATGGCCAAAAATTAGTCATATCGCTCATCTTTTCTTTGCTGAAAACTCTTCATGTTTCCAAGAAAAGAGAGGCATGCTGTGAGCACCTAATTTTTAACCATGCTTGAAATTTTTCCCACTCATCTCACCAATACCTCACTTCTCACTCCATTATTCCCACTCCCATCTTCCCATGCGTGTCCCCACTCCACTTTTCTTTGCTCCCCACTCTTTGTCCCCCACTCTTTATACTCTATTTTTCCTTGTCCCCTACTCCTTGTCCCCCACTCAGAAACTCCATACCACTCTCCCTACCCATTAAAATAACCCCTAACTCCCTTTTTCTTCAGCAGAAACGGACATAACATCCCCCTAAGAGGAACCCTAAAGCTCTAAAAAAAAAAAAAGACTACCGCAGCCGCTTATCATGATTTTCTCTCACACAAAATCATCTCTATTTCCTCCATTAGAGCCGCTCGAATACCCCATCTTCACAGCCATGTAGCAGCTCCAAAAACCACCACTCAATAGCTACGTGACCACTACAAATATCAAGGAACCAACTACTTCTTTTAGCCATTAAAGCACCCCAAAACCTCCAAATAACCGGCTGCTTTCTTCACCAAGAACATCCCAAAAACAGCAACAAGAACAGTTATGAACAGCCCCATAAACATCCCAAAAAACACACCTCTAAAGCCTTTTGAAACCTCCTCAAAACAGTCCTCAAACGCCCAAAAAACTGTCCGCAAAATAGCTCCAAAGAGCAGCCAAACCAGCTGCGAAATTGCTGAAAACCAGTCCGAAAATCCCAAAAAAGTTATTCCAAAATCAGCACCAAAAATCCGACGAAACATCGTCCAAATCCAGCCACAAAATCCCTCGAAATGACCCCCTTTTACACTTGAAATAGTTGTCCAAATCTAGTCGATTCGATATAATTTTTGTCCAGATCTTAGTTCGAGGTCGATGGCGTGGGTTCCGGTCTTGGCTTATTCGAAAAAGAACTCTCTGTAGTTGGCTTGAACATTCATCTAATAAAAGTTGAAAGTCGGTGTTCTGTTGGTCTATTCCTAAAGTTTGTAGTCTGCTTTATTCAGAGGTTTGAGCTAGCTTCTTATTGCGAATTCTTAATATGTTCCTTTAGATTCTTTGTTGTTTCGTGTGGTTAATTCTTCGTGAATGTTTTTTTTGCTTTGATTTGTTTGCTTTACTCGCTATTTGATTGATCATTTTAATTAGATGAACATTGGTCATGTTGAAGTTTTCCTTGTTAGTATCCTTTATTTGATTCTTTAGAAAAGAAAGAGGAGGGTGTGCTTAAGGGTTATTTCAATTTCATTTTTACTAGAGTTTAATATTGTTCAGCTTAGTACAAAATAAGGATGTGCTAGATTTGATTTCCTTCTAAAAAGAAAGAAAGAAAATTCATCTTTGGCTTTGAGATTTAGTATCTGAAGTTAATTGATGGACCATCTATTGGTTTAATACTCTAAGAAACAATGGGCTCAAATAACATTAAATCATGCTGGGCCAATTTCATAAACCGATTTGTCCAAATACATAAAATGTCCTCAACTACTAAGTGGGTCAAGTATTAGTGAAACTCTACATATCTTTCCAAAGTGTTATATCCACAATTCAATAGCCATGCAATAATCTCAAAGTTTAGGAATAATAATGAATACCGCTAGTACACTTTTAGGCGCGTTTTAAACTTATTATCGTGATTATGTATACGTTCGCGTGACATAATTATGATTCCCAAAATAAATCAAGGTACGTGTTCGTGCGACTTTGGCCAGAAATAATCTTAGTAAATAATACTTGAGCCACTGAGTATTGATGTAAGAGTTTTGTTCTAAAAAAGAATATTTTAAGGATAAAATAGTAAAAATACTTGGTCAAACTTAAAGTGCTTATAAGCAAAAAATTCATAAGCTGGGGGTGACCAGCTTATGACTTTTGGCTTATTTTTGACTTATAAGCACATGACTTATAAGCACTTTTAACTTTACCAAATGCGTAGATAAGTCGAAAAGTACTTATAAGCTAGTTTGACCAGCTTATAAGTTTAGCCAAATACCCTCTATGTCTTTTTTACGTATTTTATCGTTTTGTAGTTTTATCAAATAAAATGACAAGTATAACTTCTAACAATATGAAATTGAAAGGAGAATAGACATAGAAAGCAAACAAAGAATCAAATTAAGATGTGCTAACAGCTCAATTTGACCACCAACGACAGTGTTGATGGATATAGGTTCCTCTGCCCTTAACCAAAGGTTGAACTCTGACTATAGAAAATATCCTGTTAAGAAGCAATTTTTCCTATACTGTGCATTACGTGGCACATAACCGAATTGGTCGGCCCCAATATAATTACCAAAAATCGTGTAAAACAAAATACTGAACTTGAATTCATCCGTGGAAAAGAAAAAGAGATGCCTAGTTGTTGTAGAAGAAAAAAAGGAGTCAAGAAGTGGTTTTTTTTTTATATAGATTTTATGAATATTTCTTTCAGTATAGTTAAAGAATGATTATCTTTCATCATTCATCACGAAATTAATCTTAGTAAATCTACTAGTTTTATAGTAGTGTTATGTTAAATTGTCAATGATGCAGTGAAGTTTATATGCATATCTCGGCTCTCGCTATATAATTTCTCGAAAATGACTTCTATTAATTAAGCAGTTTATAATCGAACGCGCAGCACTATATATCATCCCTCATTTTGTTTTTNTCAATCTCTCGTACAACTGGTCTATAGGTTCAGCAATTAGGGTGTATTGTCTGGGTGGTCTGCGATCGAAATGTGGTCTAGGTTTTTGGTAGTTTTGGCGGGCTGGCGATGAGTGGTAGTATGCGAGTTGGGTGTTATAAGTATGGTAAATGGTGGAAGGTTGTTGGTATCTGGAAGGTGAAGGCTGATATGTGGGTAGAGGTGTTTGGTATGTGAGAGGAGACTTTGGACCGTAGGCTACCATTACCGCACCTACTTCTTTCTTCTTGGAGATACCTCCTTATTGCAAAGCTTTATTTGTGGCTTGGAGTGCTTCAGAATTCGTCACCATTCCGCTTTTGATCCCTTCTTCTATTCTTTCTCCCAATTTGATGATGTTAGAAAATTTATGGTTTTCAATAACCATCAGGCTTTCATAGTATTGCAAATCTGGAGCTCTGACGAAGAACTTATTCATCTGTTCTTCTTCCAATGCTGTCCTAACTTTCGCAACTTCTGACCTTCACCGAGTAGCATACTCGCGGAAAGTTTCTGTTGGCTTCTTCTTGAGATTCTGAATGTAGAAAACATTTGGTGTGTTTTATGTGTTAAACCTAAACCGATCCATGAAATCTAATGCTATGCTCACTGAAGTAACACATTTCTTTGGGTTTTGACTGATGTACTAATATAGGGCATCTCCGGTGGGGCTTCACATGAACAGCTTCATACGGATTCCTTCATCCCTACCAAATCCTACATACATATCACAATATGTTCTCAAGTGCACCTTCGGATCACCAGTTCCGTAGAACATTTCGAACTTAGGCGGTTTGTAACCCTCTGGTAGTTTTACATCTGGCTGAATACCCAAATCTTCATAATTTAAATCCTCAATGCCTTTGCCCCCTTCGGCACTTTGAACCTTGCCAGTAAGTTTCTTGACTTCCTCTGCTATATTCTTAATGAGCAGGTCCTTCTCGGCGGATTCGTATGTGTATAGGTTCTGTTTTGGGGTGTGGAGTAAGGTTCACATATATGGGATTGATTTGGTGGACTCCGAGAATCTGGGCGTAATGGTGGTCATTGGTTGAGTTTTGCGGGTCCGGAGTAGGCTGTGGTGCATTTTGAGGAGTGTGGTAGGTTGTGGTTTGTGTATACTGGGTCGGATGATGATGGTGTTGTGGAGGGGTTGGAACTAGCGGAGGGTTGGGGTTTTGAAGGGGGGCGGCGTATTGATGTGATGCAGGAGGAGTTTGTGTTTTTTGGGGGAGGTACCGGGTTTTGGGCATTTTTGTTTTGTTAGTTAAGGTCGGGGATGTTTAGGGTGAGGGAAAGGTTTGCCAAGTTACGGACCTGTTCAAGCTCCCCTTGTAGTTCCAATATTTTCTGTTCCAGACGTACGACTAATTCATTCTGTGCTGGAGTATTCCGACCATCCGAAGTTTCAACGTTCTCTGCGTTGTCCTTTCTGATACCGCTTAAATCGTCCAATTTTTCTTTCCCTTTGCTTTTGCCTTTAGGAACACTTGGTTTAGGAGGAGGTGGAGGACCTCTAGATCTAGTATGATATGCGGATTATGCCAGTATGCATGAACCAACATTTGGGAATAGGAATAAACAAAAGAAAAGAAAAACAAAACGATAAACAAGTCAGTAAGGATTATTAAGAGGATGTTTGCAATATTGAAAATGTGTTGTAGAATTAGTAAATAAATTCACGTCCTAATTTTAGGGACCTTATTGTGCCCGATGTAAGCCTAAGTGACATATATATTTGGAGAAAATTGATGCCAATAATTGCGTCATTTCATTAATGTGATAAATGAACCACACCTCTACTAAAACGACAATAATTATAAAGGGTTACTAATGGCATTTTCCTTATTATAATCAAAGTCTAAAATGACTCTAGAAAGCAAATAAGACATTATTCCTAATCTATTGGATCCCAGGGGGACCTTCTCCATGCTTGGCCTTCTTAGCTCCATCAATTAGGTTCCCCAGGTCGCGCATGTCCAACGGCATATAAGCCCTTGCTTGATGCCCTCCTCTGTTGCCTCTGCATTCTGACAGTCTAAGATCATTTTCCTCATCTTTCCCTCAAGCTCTATCAACCCCTGTTCCAAATATTCCAACCTCTCTGTTGATTTAGTAGCGATTCCTTTCTGCTCGTTGATTTCTTCCATATCCACTTTGTGCTATTCTAAATGCCTGGCTTGAGATTCGAAAACCCTTTTGCGCAACATCCTGTATTTGACTTGTGCCTCAGCAGCGTCGTCTATGACCCTATTTCTCAGATTAATCCCTGGCTTGACATCTCCTGCTATATCATCTACCAATCATGATGGGTAGAAGTACACATGGTTGGCGTGATACCAATCTAGCTCGATGGTATCTTTCTCCACAATGATCTTTTGATGCCACATATGTTGTGCCTCAAACTTGAATGGAATGGTGTTCCCCTTGAAGTCTGCTTTGTACTGGACCATGTTGGAAACCCGAGGTATAACCTGCTTTCTCCCAGCTTGCCTCATAACCCTTATAGGAGCATAAGGGTAGATCCATCTCAACCCGATTAGCACTAGATGAGGAGTCTCTCTTGACCTGGTGATGAACTCGCTGCTAGGGAACCATTCGAAGATCCAATGCACTTTTTCATCAGTCAACCCGATCCCAGCTCACAGCATTTCCCGGTGGCGCAAATCTGTTGGGGATAAAAGTCATTCTCTTCGGATGATGATAGGCTATGTGGTCATACCATGGTCGTCACGGAAGTTCTTGATGGAATTCACCCCTTTGAAAGTGTTTTAGCAAACATACATGCAACAACAGATTGCAATCCTCAAAGTGCCCATACCCTTTTTTGCAATGGTCTAAAGCCCGGTACATCTCACCCAAGATCATAGGGATAATGGTGTAAGTTTGCCCCTCAATTCCCTCCATTAAAGTCCTAGCAACCATAGCTAGGTGAGTGTGGATCCTTTCTCCCTTCATCAAAAATATCAGCATTCCCAGAAAACAGACAATGAATACGAAAACTCGGCGGTGTGTCCAACCCAAAGAGGTAATGACAAGTTCATCATGGTAAAGGCGATATTACTTAAAGTTCCCATAACCCTCATAAAGAAACTCAAATGGTATGTAAGACTTCTTCAGATAGAGTAACTCATCATTTTTCTTGAAACCCATCATTTTCAAGAAACCTCAGGAAGTACAGTTTTTCGGTACCAACAAATCAGGGCTATCCCATGGGAGTCCAGCCAAAACGGAAGATGACTCTCCTCTCATCCCAAAATATGGTGGCGGCCTCAATTAGTGCATTGTTTGGATGAATGTCCAATAAAGAGGGTAAATTCCCTAGGACTCTTTTTACATGGTTTTTGTCACTTGGTGAGAAGTTTTTCCACAAATCCAGTAGCAAAGGTGGGATATTTTGAATCATGCCAAACCTGGGGACTTCGTGCCTCATTTCTGCAAAACAAATAAAGTTAGCCTTTTCCCCCTCCGGAGTTGACTATTTACACATTAATGATCGGCATACAGGCATGTTTTCTCCAACTAATTCACATATCATGATGGTATCCATTGAGATTACGAAAATCCCGACGGACTTTGGACAAGGCTTACCTTAGCGGATTATCACACGGACAACATTCTAACCCATACTAGGTTTGGTCATGATGCATGCACAGTTAATATTAGAGTAGGGTTTCTAGAAAATTTTAGACTGGCACCCTCAAGCGGACAACTTGAGTGGGAAAGGCACGGAACCGTCGACTACACCGCTGATCGACTAATTTTACCACAAATAAGCTTTTCCAAATTTAAAGGGAGATTTCGGAAGAGCACGGTCGCTCATCAAGCACCTATATGGTATTAATTGGGCACGAGTGGAATACGATGTGGAACATGCTTTATGCAAAGATAAACAACACGTTGTCAAATATTTTGCATGATAAAGACAGTAAATGCAGTACTAAAAGGAAACGTAAAGACATGAAAAGGAAGGAAAACAAGAAGAAGTTAGTTCGCGCAATGTGGAAGTTGTAATAAAGTAAGGAAGGGAGTAAGGGTAGGGAGAGACATGGTGTAGCAATTTAAAAGGCGACTTGGAGTAAATAAGCACGACTAAAAAAGAACACGTGTGCTAGAGCCAATTTGAGCAAAAGAAGGGAAACTAAGGGAAGGGATTTGCATACGAATTCAAATAGAGGGAGAATAAGGGAAAGGGTATGCCCGGATCAATAAAAAGGGAAGCAGGAGCGGGATATTCAGGTAGGAACAAAATAATTAAAGAACAAAGAAACAAGTTTATCAAAGAAGACTAATTCACATGCGCCAAGTTCGTTACGGTAAGAGCCTAAGTGTAAATCCCCAGTAGAGTCTCCATGCTGTCGCGCCCCATTTTTCTCTCTCCAAAATTGGGCCTCGACATGTGACAACTCTTTTAAAGGATGGTATTAAAAGAGGTGAGTCGCCACCTAAAGGTTTAAGGTGCGTTAGGGCACCTATTTGCATATGACTCGGGTTTGACTAATTTGCATCACCAGAGATCGTGTAAGGGCTCGAAATTACCTCGAAGAGAAGGTGTTAGGCACTCTTCGAGGTCCACAACTGTGGGTCCCGGTCGAACTTGAATTATATGAGTTAGTCAGATACACAATGACAGAGAAAACAATGAATTAGTGAAGTTTGATTATCAAAGAATTTGAGTAAATACAAACACTTGATTCAAAGGTAGAATGGGGGGTCCTAAGTTTTTTAGCCTAAAGGATCACCCCGTGCAACATAAATAATACTTCGTAACTCCCTCAAGATGGGGTGTTACTCATATTATTCAGCGGGCACAGACTATTATCTCTTGCTACCCGATTACTATCTTTAAGTTATTACCTAAGCGCACTAGTTGATTCTAAATCGTGCCTTATGCGTGCACTACCCGTCCAATGCCTATGGTCCAGGAGGCATTTGGACCTCTCTTTGGATGGTTCTGGAATTTACTTAGGTTGCTAAAAATGATAAATCTAAGCGACATTCAAAAAACATGTAGGACTGCATATAAAGATAACAAATGGCTCAAGTCGGCCTCCGCATGTAAGCAACAAATGCACGCGAGCAAGTTCATGTTATAGGCAGTAGACAAATTTCAGAATTGAGAAAGCTTGAAGTCATTAAGCTCTATAGACATGGTTTCTATATGATCTGATCCAAATATGCAAACAGTTTCAGATGCAAGGCGCCACTTTAGACATATGATTTCTAAATTACCAGCTTGAGAGTATATGATACAGCTAAGTGGTTTATTGAGATTACAGATTATAAGTTAATAAAACCTATAGGCATGATCTCTAAGTGGTTTACACAGTAAGGGACAATAAAAATTATTGGAAATGCTCAGAATTACTCATGCTTTCTATTAGTGGAGTAGCTAAGCAATATACAGCATTTGAGTAGTCCAGTATCAACACTTTAGAGCGATTAGTAATACCCTATAGGCGGGATTTCTAAAGATTGGCGATTGGAACTTATTTTTTATATTTAGCTCCTACAGGCATGTTTTCTAGGTGCAATAGTGAATTAAATAACTAAAATCCTATAGGCATGATATATAATGAACATGGTGCAGTTATGCAAATTGAAGGACTGTTATTGGCATTTATTTCCTATAGGCATACTGTCTAGCGACACATAGCAGTAGACATGGGAATTAATAAAGCACTTATGTTTTGATAGCATACAGGTTGTGTGAGTGTGTGATTTCCCTAATGGCATGATTTCTAAAAGTGTACATAGAGATTGAACGACACATATAGCAAACACATCATTAAGTCCTATAGGAATGTTATCTACCCATCACATATGAATATTAAAACCTACCCCATTCCCTTTTACTAACAACCCCAATTGTTTATACAAAGATTATTACAAGCCCAATAATGAGTAAAGTAACAATGTTACATAACGGTGAACAGGCCCACAGTAGGCTCAAATAAATACCCAGCATTGCCTGGGCCTTCAATATCTCCTACATCTTACCCAGGCCTTTGATAGAGGGTCGCGTTCAATACATGACTCAAGGGTCCATAGAAGAATCCAAACCAATTTACTTTACCACAACACCAAGTGTTGCGCCACTTGTAACAACCAAATTCAGATACACAGTACATGACAGGGGAAATGAAATACTAGCAACAGGTTTGGAGGTTAAGGGAGTGACTAAGGACCAAGCCTTAGTGTGTCAAAGTTCACAAAGGTCTCAATTGGACCCCGAGCAGTGCTAACACTAGGGAGGCCAACAGTAGAACCTAGGTAGCCTTGGCTTTCAGCCGGCTAAGAATGAAGGATTCAGAATAGCATAAATAGCACGTAAGGAAGATGGATAGTGATGGAGGGACAGAAGTTAGGTGATACACTTATACTTAAAACAGACATAGTCAAGCTGCGCATACGAAACAACGAATCAAGAAGATCACAAGACTTTGTTCAGTAGAGCTTCAACATTTAGCAAAGTAACACATAACAACCCCATATTAGAGGGAGGAACAGGTTCGTAAAATTTTGACAAAAGTTAACACAGACAGGTTGAGACCTAAGAAGTCTAATTTAGGTTAAGTATATATCTTAGCATCAATAAGATAGACATATTAACTCTCATCAGGAAACATGGCTGCATTGAGACATGATAGGGAGCATAACTTATGACAAACCACATGTGGGAAGGGTCCGGGGAGAAACAAGTTTGCAGTCACAGGTGCACAATACAAACAA